>OX453087.1:1255273-1388024 GCA_949699795.1 Spicauda simplicius
CGCTGCGGGTCCGCCTTGAAGTGGACGATGCTGTCCACTATCTTCTCCAGAAGGACGTGCTGCTTGTCGTCGTAGCCGTCCACCGTCACCTGGGAATGGGGGGTAGGAGGGATATTATAGAACGGATTTTGTTTGGGTAGCATTGGGTACTTTGACGACCCGCTCGGCGCAGCGGTTACCATACCGGTCTGACGCATGGGTCCCGGGTTCGATTCCCGGCCACTTAACTCAGAACATAGTATTGTCAGAACACACATCAACCCATTATTGGCTCACTGCTGGGCACGGGTCTTCTCCCAGAATGAGAGAGTTTAGGCCATAGTCCACCGCGCTGGCCAAGTGCGAATTGGTGGACAGTTGTTGTCAGAACAATAAATATTATTCGGTGACCCCCTTGGCAGCGCGGTTAAATTACCAATCTAACACGCAGCACGTTCCGGGTTTCATTCCCAGCCGTATCTGAATGATGAGTTTAGATTCATGTTCTGGGTCTGGGTGTTTTTGTATTCGTCTTGTGTGTGTCCATGGTACCCACGACACAGAAGAAAATCCTACGGTGGGGCTATGAATGTAGAAAGCGTTTAAGTATCGTTAATACTACCCCATTCCTGTGGCTTCGCTCGTATTTTTCGTGTCTACGCTAATAAGTATCCCACGTGTTATTCTAGATCATTAAATATGTGTGTGACTTTGTAACGAATATTCACATTCGTATTTGCGAATATTTGCATGTGTAGTGGATGTACTAAATTAATTTAAATTTACAACATTTCAAAAAAGTAAAAACAAAAACATTAATAAAATAAATTGAAAAGAAAATAAAAATTGTAATAAAAAAATATAATAAAAAATTAGTATATAAAATAATGAAATAATAACAGAAATATAAAATGTAAAAGTAAGAAAATAAAATAATAAGAAAAAAATATTTTTGTGTGTAAAAATTGGACAAACAGATTCACATGTATATAGTTACGTTATCGCGGACGGTGGGGCCGAACGAGTCCGAGCGCGGTCGATCCTTCCCGATCGCCCGCCTGCGCGTGAGCCGCGTTCACAGAAAACCAGTCGGTATTAAATCACTACACGGCTACACCGCGCCACTCGTTGCTTTCGCGCCGCTTTACGAATGTTGTTATTATTGTCGCTGCTAAAATCTACATATTATGCTTGTATATGCTGAACTATCTGTCCATTGACTGTACATTTCTCCTTCTGTTTGTTATTGTGTTGGTGTGGAATAAAAATTGTGTAACGTGCAACTGGACTTTGATAATTGCAAGAACCTTTCACGACACAAAAAAATGAGCGAGCCCTTCCATCATGTTGTATGATATTTGTGTTGTATGATACCTAAACATGTTTTCAGATATTTGCATTCGCAAGAATTAATACGAATGTTTTACGAATAGATATTAATAAAAAGGTCGCAAGTTATATCCATATTCGCATTCGCTTTCGCAAATATCGGTAACGGATATCCGCATTCGTATTCGCATTCTCGAATGATCAAATAGCGACATTCGTCACATCACTAGTATATACGTCTAATATTAGCTTATTCCCTCGACTCTGCCCACTTTGTGTGTGTCTAACACGAGAATAAGTATTTTGTGTTAACCTGGATCATAAAATATGTGTGTGACCAATTTGTATATATTTGTGTGTGTGTGTGTGTGTGTGTGTGTATGCGTGTGTATGCGTGCGTGCGTGTGTGCGTGTCTCTGTGTGTGTACGCATGCCCGTGTCGTCGTGTGCACGCAGGGTGGCCACTCACGCTGAGCCCGTACTTGGCGTTCCCGAGGCTCCAGCGCAGGCCGGCCAGCTCCGCCGCGTACGCGTACTGCTGCAGCGCGTCCCGCAGCAGGAGGACCCACACCGACGTCAGGTTGCAGCTGGCCGGGTCCGCGTATGCCAGCGGACTGGGGGGAAGAGGGTCAGGGGGGGTTAATATTGAAAACAATACAAAGGTAGAAAGATACATCTTTGAGAATTTATTTATTTAAAGTTTTGAAACACCTTAATCTAAGGGTTACAAGGGTGAACTTAATGCCTAATGGCGTTCTCTGCCAGTCAACCCTGGGCGACAGCGATAATCTGTGGTAGGTATATAAAAGTAAACAAATTATCAATTATTGAAATAATAAATATTGCTTAAATTAAATATATACACAAAATATTAATATATACTTATATAAACATATAATTTTATGATAAGTAACATATAATTATAACAATATATAATATACATATAATACAGTAAATGAAATAAGGATTCAAGAAGGAGAATCTATATATTAATCGGGGGGGGGGGGGGGGGGAGGGTAAACATTGAAAACAATACAAGGGTAGAAAGATACGTCTTTGAGAATCTATATATTAATACGTGAAGCAAAAACTTGTGGTGCATTTTTAAGATACTTGCCGCAGACAGAGGAGTATGAAATTAGGCACGATTACAGTTGACGTAGAGAAGGATAGCGCAATGCTAATAATTTTTGTCAAATAATGCATAAAACATGCATAAAATCAACTAAAACACATTACACACACTACCTTGCATTTGACACAAACACATACATAATAAACGAAATAGAACATTCAATGTCTTACTATGAAAACACATAACGTCAAAAATGACAGATGTCTTTGTCAAAATACCCGCTATTTGCTTTTAAATGCAACTTAGATAATAAACCTCTTTTTACTTTGCGTTTGGTTGCGTTCAAAATAACTTGAAAATTATTACAATTTATTTAAATTACAGAAATATTCGTGCTACTTTGGACAATATGAAGTTGCGTTTTTTAATTTTAATTACGGTCGAATTACGACCGATGCGACGGGTGACTAGTATACTATACAGTAGATTAAACACTTTTTGAAGTGAAACTTCTTTAGGCGCATGAGGGTAAAATTTTTACAGATGAAACGTCACGCCGGTATGCAACGGAAGTGTCGGAAAAGAGAGAGAGAGTGATCGAGACCGATTGAGAGAGAGTAAGACAGGGCGAACGTAGCATGAGCAACTAGCCGTGGAGTGAGAGTAGGGAGCAAGCGAGTGAGAAAGATTGAGAGAAAAAGTGAGACAGAGCGAACGTCGTATCACGCCTTTTTCCCTTCCTCTTAATCTTGGAAATTTAAAGTTTTGGATTTGTATAAATATAAACAAGATTTATAAATTAGTTCGCCAAAGAAGTTTCACTTCTGACATGTGTACTTTGTACGCACGCATGTTTTTTTTTTATTTATTTGACTGAAGTAGCAAACGAGCATGCAGTCCACCTGATGGTAAGTGGTCACTGCCGGATGGACATCTGTAATCAACATACAGAACATGGATTCCATCTGAAGTCTACAGATGTGTTGCTACTCCCGAGGACTAAGATGGTCGCCTCATATAAAAGTGTGCCGGCAACCACACCCTTCCATCTCGCGCAAGTAATGCTTTACGCTAGAAATAGGTCTGGCGGTGGTACCTCCCAGGTCAAACTACACTGGTTCTACCACCTGGTAAAATTTGATTCAATAATAATCTAATTAACATTAGCATATTTCTCACCTGACTAGATCCATAGTGACAAAGGCCTTTGGTAGCATGAATTCATTGTCCCGCTTAAACCAAAGCCGCATTAGAGGGGTGTCCTGTAATATGCACAATTACAATTATATCGTCAACCCATTATTGTCCCACTGCTGGGCACGGGTTTTCTCACGGAATGAGAGTTTAGGCCATAGTCCACCGCGCTGGCCAAGTGCGAATTGGTGGACTTCACCTCCGGGTACTTTGTTTTTTTAAAGAACACTCGGGTGTGTAGGTTTCCTCACGATGTTTTCCTTCACCGAAAAACAGTGATAATTTCTAATACGTACATAACTCAGTGGTGCGTGCCTGGGTTTGAACCTCGGACTTACCGACTGAGAGGGCAAGTTTCAACGATTAGGCTATCACTGCTCTAATTACAATTAAATGAAATAAATTATTACACATAAAACGGTGATTTAACAGAAAAGAGGCATATCGTCTAAGTGCGAGACAGACTCGCGCAAGAAGGGTTCCGTAAAAAACGTGCGGCACTCGGGGACTGTCGCGGTAATTATTTATTTATGCAGTATTTTTTTCTTTGATATTAATTCAAGTTTTTTTCTTTGATACTATATACTTTCTCACAAACAGCTGCTTACATATTCATCCGATTTCCGAGCAGCCCGTCTCGATCCGTGCGAGCTTCGTACTGTCGTACCATATACATACACGTTAAGCGAACGCTCGGCCGCGCTACATGGTAGGCGAAGTGGGGGGTGTTAGGTTTTTTCGTTACGGAACTTCTTGATTCGGTCACCACAGCTTATAATCTCCTTCAGGTACCTTAGCATGGTAGACCTTACCTTGATGATAGCTGGAGCGATGGCCTCAGCGGTTGGGTCGGAGCTGGTCTCCAGGTCCAGGCGTGAGGGGATGAACTCGTTGGGGGGCGGCAGGTGGAGCTCGGGGGGTGGCTTCGCTGCCTTCCACTCCTGAAACCAAGGTATATTTATCAGACCAGGGATCAGGATCAAGATTTGATGTCTAGCGTGAAGCAGTGAGGACCCGCGTGGTGGAGCAGCTACCGTACCGGTCTGACGCGCAATGGGTTCCGGGTTCGGTTCCTACACAGTCAAGTATCTGAATGATGAGTTTAAATTCTTGTTCTGGGTCTGAGTGTTTGTGTATTCTCTTATGTGTCCATGGTACCCACGACACAGGAGAAAATCCTAGTGTGGGGCTATGAGTGTAGAAAGCGTGTTTTCTAAGCAGTTCTTACGCGTTAGTGGAAGGGTATATTTGACTCAATTTCATGTGAGACATCAGATGGAATCGTCCTTTACTTTATTTTATTGAAGTAGCAAACAAGCATGCAGTTCACCTGATGGTAAGTGGTCACTGCCGCCCATGAACATTATGTTTGGCTTCATATGGAACAACGGTTCTATGTGAAGTCAATCACAGATGCGCTGCTACTCCCGAGGACAATGACGGTCGCCTCATATAAAAGTGTGTCGCCTACCACACCCTTCCATCTCGCGCAAGAACTACTTCACGCTCGAAATAGGTGTGGCGGTGGTACCTCCCCGGTCGAACTACACTGGTTCTACCACATTGTAAAGCGACATAAGGTCTTAAGATAAATTTCAAGAAACTCACATTAATTTTAGAGTCTTCAATGTCTTCCTGGAGATACTTAGTCCCGTACCACGGCTCCACCTGCGTGCACTTCTCCGCGAAGCATCTGAAAACATCGGATTGTTACGGTTCCGTACCCAAAGTAAAAAGAAATTCGGTCAAGTGAGGGTTGGACTCACTCATTAAGGAATCCGTGACATCACTACATAGTATAAAACAAAGTCGCTTCCCGCTGTCTGTCCCTATGTACGCTTAGATCTTTAAAACTACGCTACGTATTTTAATGCAGTTTTTTTAATAGATGGAGAGATTCAAGAGGAAGAGAGGTTTTTATGTATAATACATGTATAATTCGCCGGGTCTAAATATTAAAAAACTGCATTAAAATCCGTAGCGTAGTTTTAAAGATCTAAGCGTACATAGGAACAGACAGCGAGCAGCGGCTTTGTTTTATGATATGTGGTGACAATAACTCATTTAAATCTCAGCAATCATAATAACTCACAATCATACTTCATACTATTAATATAAAGGCGAAAGTTTGTGAGTGTGTATGTTTGTCACTTCTTCACGTTTAAACTGCTGAAGCAATTTTCATAAAATTTGGTAGGGAGTTAACTGACACTCTGGATTAACATATAGGCTACTTCTTACTGTGAAAAAATATCTTAATCCCACGGGAGAACCGTTTTTTTTAAACGCGGGCGAAGCTGCGGGATTCAACAAATAACTCATAATAACTCACTTAGCAACTATCCCGATGCGAACGTTCTCCGGTACCAGTAACGCCAATAACTTCAATAACTCACAATAAGTCATATAACTCATAATAACTCACTTAGCAACTATCCCAATGCGAACGTTCTCCGGTACCAGTAACGCCAATAACTTCAATAACTCACAATAAGTCATATAACTCATAATAACTCACTTAGCAACTATCCCAATGCGAACGTTCTCCGGTACCAGTAACGCCAATAACTTCAATAACTCACAATAAGTCATATAACTCATAATAACTCACTTAGCAACAATCCCGATGCGAACGTTCTCCGGTACCAGCAACGCCAATAACTTCAATAACTCACAATAAGTCATATAACTCATAATAACTCACTTAGCAACTATCCCGATGCGAACGTTCTCCGGTACCAGCAACGCTGTAAGGATGGGAGATCGAGGCGAAATAAAAGATGTTATTGGATTCACTTCCAAATATATTCTGAATGCATTATATTAAACAGTACTGCTTAAATACTAATAGGATTCGATGATTACACATAAGTACATACATAAATATCTCTATACTACACCTCCTTTCCTTCTGAAAAAAAATGAAGCTACAAAGTCGCTTTATTTTTGCAACGATACATTAAAAATAACTGCATTATATTATATATAGTAAATCATAGTCTAAACATACCATATTGGTTACAAAACAATACATATAGTACTATTCTCTATACAGCTTCGTTCTATTTTTGTGAACGGTTTCAATTTTATTATCTTTTAATATGCGCACATTTGGTGAAATGTCTTCAATAACTCTAAATGGACCATTATAAACATTCTGGAATTTATTACAATTTTCATTTTTTAGCAGTATCATATCATTACATTTGTAAACAATAGGGTTAATATATTTATCGTAACTACATTTTCTATTAATCTTTGACAATAATAAATGATTTCTAGCTTGCTCCTGAGATTTCTGCAATCTATACTTTAATGTCAAAGGATAATTTTCGCTGTTATATAAGGGTTCTACTGATTGAGCTAAGTTACTAGGTAACGTACAGTTTTTACCAAAAACCAGTTCATACGGCGTAAATTTTGTAGAAGTATGGATTGTAGTATTATATGCAAAACACCAGTATGGAATCCAAGTACTCCATTCTTTTGAATTATTATTAGTTTGTATACGAAGATAAGAATTTAAATTTTTGTGTGTATTTTCTAAAGCACCTATCGATTCGTGATGATATGCTGTAGAAAATAATTGAGTTACTTGCAGTAATTTACAGACTTCCCTCATTGTTGATGCTATGAACTCGGATCCTTTATCTGTCGCGATTTCACGCGGCACTCCATACCGCAGTATAAAGTTTTCAACGAACGATTTTGCCACGGAAACTGCGTCCTTACGTTCTAGTGAATAAGCTTCAACGAACTTAGTAAGTTCGCATTGAATTGTTAAAATATAAACCTTACCATAATAATCCTTATCTAGGGGCCCCATTATATCTAAATATACTTTGTCAAATGCACCCGTAGCAGTCGAAGTTACCACCATAGGCTCTTTAACAGGTAAAGAATGTTTTTGCAATTGACATTTCTTACATTTATTTACGAAGTTCGTCACATCACGTTCCATGCCAGGCCAGAAATAAGACTTTTTAATGTTATTTAACATCCGTCTAATGCCGGCATGTCCACTAGTTGGTAAAATATGGTAGTCATTCATAACTACTTTTTTGTCATCATCACTAATTATTCTACTTTTCCCTTTTAAAATATTTATTCGAGGTCCGGACCACGATTTTCTTTTACTTATCTCTTTCGACAACATATCGATAAATTCTTTATTACTTGCAAGTTTTACAATATACAATTCTTTAATATTTATTTTATTACAATAATGCTCCAGCTCACTCACATAGGCGTCTCGCGCTGTATATGATCGTAATACTGGGCACGTATATAATATATTTTCTTTTTCATTTAGTATAAACATGTCTAAACAATTGCTATCTTTCATGCTTCGCATTTCTTTTCTAGTAATAACTAAGAATTCAACCGAATTTATCGGTTTCCTAAGCATTTCCACAACTCTCGGTTGATCAGACCAGCTGTTAGTGGAATTGTTAGTACCCGACACTTTCGTTTGAATTTCCTCCTCATTCTTCATCTTTTCCCTCTGCTTTCTAGTCATCACATTCAATATATGTTCACTCATTTCTTTTAGCTCACTTGATGTAATTGCTACTCTAGATAACGCATCAGCAGCCACGTTTTTAGTTCCTTTTACATATTCAATCACAAAATCATATTCCTCTAGAATTAGACGAAATTTAGTAAGCCTACTAGAAGGGTTGTTCATATTAAATAAATAAACTAACGGGCGGTGATCGGAATAAATTTTAAAGCGTTTTCCAAATAAATATGGTCGAAAATATTTGACAGACCAAACTATTGCTAGCATTTCTTTTTCTATGGTGGGATAATTTAACTCTGCTTTATTCAAACTGCGACTTGCATAAGCCACAGGACGACCATCTTTATTACACAGCATTGAACCTATCGCTATATTCGATGCGTCTGTGTATAATTGGAATTCATTATCAATCGAAAAATCTGGATATTGTAAAATGGGTGGTGAAACTAAACAACTTTTTAGTAATTGAAACGATTTTTCGCAGTCGTCCGTCCATATGAAATCGGTATTTTTTCTCAATAATTTATTCAATGGTATTACAATTTCAGCAAAGTTGGGAATAAAACGACGATAATAATTAGAAAAAGCTACAAAGCGTCTTACATCATCACTACATTTTGGAATTGGATAATTATTTATAACCCTAGTTTTTTCGGGATCCGGTTTTAACCCTTCTGCACTTACGACATGTCCGAGATACAATAAATCCTTTTTCAAAAATTTACATTTTTTGGGGTTCAGTTTCAGATTAACTTGCCTAAGCCTTGTAAAAATGTCAATAAGATTTTTGTTATGACTACTCAATCCTCTGCCTATACATATTAAATCGTCCATGTATATGAGACACTTATCATAATTTAAGCCAGATAATGCGACTGTCATTGCTCTTGAAAAAGCACTTGGACTTGTTTTGAGCCCCATGGGCATACGTTTCATTTGATATTGTTTATCAAATGTGAACGCCGTACACTTTCTGCTATTTGGTTCTAAATTAAATTGAAAATAACCCGTTTGCAGGTCGAGATGACTGAAATACATAGCTCCCGAAAGGGAATCTAGAATATCAACAATATTCGGAAGAGGAAATCGATCGTCTGAAATACTTTCGTTCAATTTACGATAATCAACTACGAGCCTATATTTTTTTTCATCTGTATCACACTTTTTCGGAACTAAAAGAATCGGACTTGACCACTCACTCATAGTTTCTTCAATTATATCATCTTCCAACATTTTCTGAATTTGTTTCTGTATTTCCCCTTTTTGAGATTTAGGCAACCGGTATTGTTTTTTATACACAGGTACCGTATTGGGTTTTAAAACAATTGACTGCTCATAAATGTTACACGTACTTAACTTGTCCCCTTCTAAATGAAATATATCGGAAAACTTTGCACAAATTTTCTCAATTTCCAACTGTTCCTCGTGATTTAAATAATCTAGCTTTAATTCATTAAATAATTTTTTTGACCCTATCAGCATTACTTTCGGGTTTATCAAAACAAAGCATACTGTACTCTGATAATTTTTCTACTTGTGGGCTATAGAAACTTAAATTAATTTCCTCTTCCCGCGTGTTTAATATTCGAACTGGTATTTTTCCATTCACAGGCCTTACAATACAACTTGCTAAAAACACACCCTCGCATAATTCAATCGGCAATACCACACAATCCTCATTCAAACGCGTTTGCAAAAAGTGTACTGATTCACACCTAGGTGATAAACTAATATACTTCTTTCTTGACATACAAGGTTGTAAATCTAAATAGAGTTCTTTGTTATTCTTTATTAACCTTAACGTGTCTAATTCTAAGTTTAGTTTTCCCTTGTATTTTTTTAAAAAGTCCAATCCTAAAATTCCATCACTCGAACAACACAAGTCTTTAAAAACATGAAATCTATGTATAAAATATTCATCCATAAAACTCAATCTTAAGTCAACAAAACCTATCGAACAAAGTTCACCACACACTCCGTTGATTTTAACATGCCCTATTTGGAATGGTATGTTATGTTTCTGTAAGGTGTCATACTTCACCGCGCTAAGCGATGCGCCCGTATCAACTAACCAATTATGTTCACTGTTACCAACTGACAATTTTATTGTATTATAATGATCGTAATAACATACGGAATGTTTTATACTTTTATTCTCGAAAAAACTGGGTAGGCATGGTGGTACTTTGATCCGTAGTAACTTCCGAACGTGGGTTAGACTCTGAATTCATAGCATTAATTGTTGAATTTCGGTAACAAAATTTGTTTCGACCGCGGTTAGAACGATAACTATTATTGTACTGACCTCGAGGACCTCTACTACCTCGACCCATCGCGGAATTCTGGTAGGTGACGTGAGGCTGACCGCGAGTAGGGTGACCACGCTGATTGTGTCGACCACGTTGAAATTGATAACTGCTGAAGCCACCTCGGTTCTGAAAATAGCGTCCACGAGCTGAATTTCTATTTGTCATAGTCATTACAGTATTTTCCGGAAACAAAGAAATTTGTTCATCCTGAGCGCCTCGTATGGCGTCGTTCAATTTTTCATAATTTCTGGACGAAATAATTGTGCTCAAGTTACTACTCCGTAAGCCAGAGGCAAACCTTTTAATGGCTGTTTTTTCGTTTAGGCGTTTAAGAAACTCATATTTTTCTGGGTCTCCTTCTGATTGGGATATAGTTAAATCAACAAAAAGTTTTTCAATTTCCTTACCGTAGTCCTCGATGTCCCGATGATTTTGAGTACACCGCAACAGTTGTTCTTGGATCGCTGTGAAAGACTTTTTAGTTAATAGGAACTTTTTCATATCATCAACAAGGAGTTCTACAGTTTCATATTTCTGACTTAATTTTAATTTTGCACCTTCTGATAATCTGGTTTTCAATACAAACTGTACTAATAATGGCTTAGAGTTGTCATCGAGCATAGAGTTGTACATTTCTATAGATGAAATCAGTTGTTTAGTTACCGTTTCCTTATCATTCATTACAGGCAGCAACGAAACTGCTACTTTCAAATTAAAAACCTCCATTGTTTTGGTAGTATCTGAAGTTATACAACACAAACCCTCTATTTCCTGAAATATTTTCCTAACTTTATCGCTGTAATTATTAATTAAGATTAACTCATTTTTATTCAATTGCTTAACACTTATACGTAACTCATTTAAACATTTTTCAAAACCTTTCAATATTACATTCGCTTCCTCTAATTTTTTAGAGCATATATTACTCGTTGCACGTCTTTGTGGTCCTATTTTAACTAAATAAGTTCTTATATTTAATAAAGCATCATAATATTTTTCTAAAGACTTTGCCATGAAATTATGTACTAACGAGTATATAAAGTATATGACAATGTTTTTTTTTTTTTTACGGTATCAATTGGCTCTATCGTAAAATAGTACTAACTAAAGTCCTCTAAATAATTTCGTTACATAACACTTCCGCGCATTGCACTTAGAAACACTTTTTTTTTCACACAATTCTCACGCCTGTTTGGTCTTCTTGCTTCCCATCATTAGCTCCTCGTCCGTCGCGTATCTCCCGGCGCCGAAACCAGCTACTGGATCGCCGAAAATTGTCCTCTTGGATCTCTCTTTGTATCCACCTCCGATGACATTTATTATACCGCCGGTAGATGAAGTACAGGGCGGCCAGCACCAAAATAAGACATATGCCGCCCAAAATACGTGTAGTGAAGCTTGTGTGATACTTCAGCTCTTCTAAGGATGAAGAGTTATTGCCGCCGCTTGCTGTTTGGGCAATTACAATCTCTTCCTTTGATTGAGATTTTCCCATTTTGAATTATAATTACACGCGCGAGAAGAATCACTTGTCAATCGTCCACTGCACTTGGCAACAGGCAATTCAATTAATGTAAACATCATTAGGTATAGATTCATCGTCACTCAAGCTCACATTACGTTACTTATTTGGCGATCGGAATGCAGCGCGAACCCGATCGCTTACTGGCAGGGTCGCCATGTAAGGATGGGAGATCGAGGCGAAATAAAAGATGTTATTGGATTCACTTCCAAATATATTCTGAATGCATTATATTAAACAGTACTGCTTAAATACTAATAGGATTCGATGATTACACATAAGTACATACATAAATATCTCTATACTACAACGCCAATAACTTCAATAACTCACAATAAGTCATATAACTCACTTAGCAACAATCCCGATGCGAACGTTCTCCGGTACCAGCAACGCCAATAACTTCAATAACTCACAATGAGTCATATAACTCATAATAACTCACTTAGCAACTATCCCGATGCGAACGTTCTCCGGTACCAGCAACGCCAATAACTTCAATAACTCACAATGAGTCATATAACTCATAATAACTCACTTAGCAACTATCCCGATGCGAACGTTCTCCGGTATCAGCAACGCCAATAACTTCAATAACTCACAATAAGTCATATAACTCATAATAACTCACTTAGCAACTATCCCGATGCGAACTGTTACGCGGCAGCCCCTGATTGTCCTTTTAAATAAAACACCGAGTGTCACTGCACAAGAGTTTATTGGAGAACTTTCACAGAAAACTGTCCCTCACTTTTCTTTTAAAAATGTAATATTTTACTTAACCACGGATTTATTGCAACTGCCGGTAAAATGGTTGCACGCTGTTTATATTGATTAAAATTGATAACGTCGGCGGTATTGAATATAACAGAACGTTCTCCGGTACCAGCAACGCCAATAACTTCAATAACTCACAATAAGTCATATAACTCATAATAACTAACTTAGCAACTATCCCGATGCGAACGTTCTCCGGTATCAGCAACGCCAATAACTTCAATAACTCACAATAAGTCATATAACTCATAATAACTCACTTAGCAACTATCCCGATGCAAACGTTCTCCGGTATCAGCAACGCCAATAACTTCAATAACTCACAATAAGTCATATAACTCATAATAACTCACTTAGCAACTATCCCGATGCGAACGTTCTCCGGTACCAGCAACGCCAATAACTTCAATAACTCACAATAAGTCATATAACTCATAATAACTCACTTAGCAACTATCCCGATGCGAACGTTCTCCGGTACCAGCAACGCCAATAACTTCAATAACTCACAATAAGTCATATAACTCATAATAACTCACTTAGCAACTATCCCGATGCGAACGTTCTCCGGTATCAGCAACGCTAATAACTCCTCAATCAATTCCGGACGCCATTCGGTTATCAAATAGTACGCACTCAAAACATCCTCCATTGGAAATTCCTGAAAGAAATTCACTATAAATTACAATACATAAATAAAAAGCAGCCAGAACTAAACTGGTCATGAAAACTTCAAAATAAACGCACGGTATATCTATTAGTGATGTAACGAATATTCGCATTTGCATTCGCGAATGAAATTAAATGTCTTTATTTTGTATAGGCCTGCGGGGGCACTTACAAATTGTCAGTTACATTGTTTCTTACACTACCACCGGATCGGAACACGACCTCGACTGAGAAGATCCGGCAAGATACTCAGCGGGTTTGTCTTTTTTGTTATTAATAGCATTTTTTTAAATATAATTACAATCATGTTTTTTTACATGGTAATGAAAGTTAGCTCCAGTACTTTGAATATTTGCGGTATTCGCATTCGCATTCGCAAGAATTGTGTAATGTTTTGCGTATAATGAATTGCCTATCTACACAAATTTAAATCGAGCAAAAAAGTTTGTCTACCAAAAAAAAAAAGAGCGATATTTGTACTTAATTTAACACACACGCTTAACACGCTTTCTACACTCATAGTCCCACTGTAGGATTTTCTCCTGTGTCGTGGGTACCATGGACACACAAGATGGATACACAAACACCCAGACCCAGAACGGGAACCTAAACTCATCATTCAGATACCTGTCTGGCCGGGAATCGAACCCATTGCGCGTCAGACCGGTATGGTAACCGCTGCGCCACGCGGGTCGTCGAGTATTCGTATTGTGTGGTCGTTAAATTCTACCACCTCCACGCATCGGTGGTATCCCCGATCGACCCATCCGTTCCAAGCTTTGTAGGTCACCTGCAACAGATGCACGTGCCCCGTCACCAGGTTCCTGGGCTCCTGGGTGTCCTTGAAGCGGAACTCCATCGCCATCAGGTCCCGTTGCTCCTCCCACACCCAGCGCTGGGCGCCCGAACGACGCACCATTTCTATGTACTGGGCAAAGAAAATACAATAAGAGGTGTGCGAATATCGTTGCAATCGAATATTTATATTCGATTCGAAACTCGAATCGAACAATTCGAATTATTCGAATGTTCTCGAATAATTCGAAAAAGAATCGATTAACCGATTAATTTATAAATAACTAGTTGACCCGGCGAACTTCGTTCCGCCTAAAAGTCAAAAATCTATTATCAGTGTTACTCTACTATGTTATATATCGCTACTTTAAAACAAAAGAGCCACAAATCAAATATTCAACTTATTTTTAGAACTTGTTTTTTAGAAAAAAATAACCAAAGAATAAAAATACCTTTCTAACAGTGTATAACACATATTTATCTGTTTTAAAATTACAGAGCAATTATACAAGAACTGATTTTCAAAACTTTAAATGATTCTCCTGTAAAATTAGGTCTGTAAGTTTGTGGCCCTTTTGTTTTGAAGTAGCGACATGTACTATCCATAAAACCCGTCCTTTTGAATAAATCTATCTATTAAAAAAACTGCATTAAAATCCGTAGCGTAGTTTTAAAGATCTAAGCATACATAGGGACAGACAGCGAGAAGCGACTTTGTTTTATACTATGTAGTAACTACCCTGCGTGCGTTGCTACGCCATCACAAAAAAAAAAATACATCAGAAACCTTCGCGAGCTCATGAATAACAACTTTGCTAAAGATCATCACATGATCAAATGAATAGTTTATGATTCTATAGAGGACATACAGACAAACATTAGTTTTTTATAAAGAAGAAGAAGATAAAATGAGATAATTTAGAATAATTGGAAAATTTTCGAATAATGAGAACAATTTCAAATAGATAGCGTGGAAAAAAGAGGGGGAAGGAACGTTTTCTTTATATTTTACTTTAAACACTCAAAATTATACAATACAATTATGTAATATATTTAAGACCTTTTTTATATTTGTACCTAACTATAAGGCAGACGGGCCACCTGATGGAAAGCAGTCACCGTCGCCTTTGGACACTCGCAACACCGGAGGAGTCGCCAATGCATCGCCGGCTTTGAAGGAGAGCTCTTTTCGCATCTTTCTTGAAGACCCCCATGTCGTAGCGCTCCGGGAATACCTCAGGAGGAAGCTTATTCCACATCTAGCACGTTCGTGGCAGAAGAGACCGTGCAAACCGAACCGTGAAGGACCGCCACGGGTCCAGTTGATGCGGATGGAACTTCATCCTTCGGCGAGTGCTGCGATGGATGAAGGGTGACGTAGATGACCTTTCCATAAATCTTAAATTTCTATAATATGTAACTACCCTCTTTCTGAAGTATAAAATTACACCATTAACGATAAATAAACGATTGTAAATCACCTGAAACACCAGCTCCACTATCTCATCAATGTGCTCCGTCCCCTTCTCAGTGAGGTCTACTTGGACACCGAAGAACCCGAAGCCCCGGGCACCTATCCTGGTACCTCCCACCAAACTGTGAAACACCAAATGACTTTATTTTGTATAGGCCTACGGGGACACTTGTGTCGTCAACCCATTATTGTCCCACTGCTGGGCACGGGTCTTCTCTCAGTATGAGAGAGTTTAGGCGATAGTCCACCGCGCTGGCCAAGTGCGAATTGGTGGACTTCACACACCTCCGAGAACTTTTTTTTTAAGAACTCTCGGGTGTGTAGGTTTCCTCACGATGTTTTCCTTCACCGAAAAGCAGTGATAATTAATTTATAATACGCACATGAATCAGTGGTGCGTGCCTGGGTTTGAACCTCGGACCTCCCGATCGAGGGAGCAAGTTTCAACCATTAGGCTATCACTGCTCACGGGGACACTTACTGATTGTCTTACAACATTTTCTTACACTACCACCGGCTCGGAACACGACCTCAACTGAGAAGATCCGGCAAGTACGCCTATACAATTTGTAAGTGCCCCTAGGCTTATGCAATTTCGTCCCTGTAGTTCCGGGATCAGAATAGGGCTACAGTATCCCCTGCCTGTCGTAAGTAAATGGAGCTTCTGGGTTGCGGGCGGCTAGAGTGGGAGCTCAAACCGTTCGGTCGGACAACCCCGGGCAGGACGTCGGTATGCGTGGCCGTATAACGTCGTAAAGACTGGACGGAGCGGTGGACCCAGCCGCCCATCTGGGAGGAGCCCGAAGGGGCAACGCGCTCAGAGTATTCCGGTTGCGTTCGTTTCGAGATCCCGGAGTCCTCTTTATAGCGCCGAGGACGGCCACTCTTTCAGTGCGGTAAAAATCCCACATAACCCTGCGTCACTCCCACGGCGTAGAATCCCTTTGAAGGTTTCCCCCACGCGAATACAAAAAAGGGCTACACAATTTGTAAGTGCCCCCTAAGCCTACACAATTAGTAAGTGCCCGCTAAGCCTATACAATTTGTAAGTGCTCCCTAAGCCTATACAATTTGTAAGTGCTCCCTAAGCCTATACAATTTGTAAGTGCCCCTCATAGCCCTATACAAATTCTAAATGCCCCCATAGGCCTATACAATTTGTAAGTGCCCCCATAGCCCTATACAAATTGTAAATGCCCCCGTAGGCCTATACAATTCATAAGTGCACCCTCGGCCTATACAATTTGTAAGTGCTCCCATAGCCCTAAAAAAATTGAGCATGGCCCCGTAGGCCTACAATTCGTAAGTGTCCCCGTAGGCCTACACAATTCATAAGTGCCCCCTATGCCTATACATATTGCAAGTGCCCCCTAGGCCTATACAATTTGTAAGTGCCCCCGTAAGCGTATACAATTTGTAAGTGCTGCATCCTGGTACAAAATAAAGGCCATACATACCTATTGCACCACCCACGGGCCTTTAGGGCTGACAGCAAGCTTCCGGGACCCTCGTGGCCCAGCAGATGGGAGAGGTAGTGGCCAGGCTGCGAACAACGAATCATTTCTTAACTCACATATAATTAAAATAATATCATTTTTTTAAAGAACGTCTACATCCATAGTCCCACACGGGGATTTTCGGGGGTCGTGGGTGTAAGGGCCACACACACACAACATAAAAAAAATAACAAGATTGTTTATCTTTTAAAACGCTATCTATACCCATAGCTCACACGAGGATTTTCTCTTGTGTCGTGGGTGTAATGATACACACAAAGACGAACACACAAACACCCAGACCCAGAACATGAATCTAAACTCATCATTCAGATACTTGTCGATTCAGATACGGCCGGGAATGAAACCCGGAACGCGCTGCGTGTCACACCCGTAATGTAACCGCACTGCCAAGGGGGTCGTCGAATAATATTTATTGTTCTGACAATACTATGTTTTGAATTAAGTGGTCAATCGCCTATAGATATCTGTAAGCGGCTTCATATAGTACTTAGTTTCTATCTGAAGCCAATCAAAGATTTAGATAAATTAGATCGAGTCACACACTAGGATTACCGGTCTGACATGCAGTGGGTCCCGGGTTCGATTCCCGGCCAGACAGGTATCTGAATGATGAGTTTAGATTCTTGTTCTGGGTCTGGGTGTTTGTGTATTCGTCTTTGTGTGTGTCCATGGCACCCACGACACAGGAGAAAATCCTACTGTGGGGCTATGAGTGTAGAAAGCGTTTTAAGTTTTTTTTAAGGATTTTGTCCTGTGTCGTAGGTACCATGGACACACACAATGACAAACACAAAAACATCCAGACCCAGAACAGGAATCTAAACTCATCATTCAGGTCTGTCTGGCCGGGAATCGAACCCGGAACCCATTGCGCGTCAGACCGGTATGGTGACCGCTGCGCCACGCAGGTATTGTAGTGGGATCTGAGACTTTAACTCACACGTTAAACTGCTAGCAGTTAGACTAATTTATTGTCCTATAACATCATTCATACATTTTCACGACTCTGTTTTTACCCTCAAAAAGAAGTTCAATAATCATTTTTTATCTACCAAATCAATGTAATCTAAATTATTACAAATAAATTATTCAACCCCTTATCTTTTGTTAATATAGTTTTTTTTTTCTTATGTTAAAACACGTATGACAGCGATTAATGTACACACCAGTAATTGGCATTCATGCTAGACTATTGTTTAGAATTAAGATTGTTACATATTTTTTTGTATGATATGCTGTTGATGTGTCAATAAGTAAAATAAAATAAATAAATAAATACATTACACATCACACATACACACATTACACCACCACAGTAAGTTAGAACCCTTACCCCACTCTTATAATGCTTCCTGGTGTCCGGTATCGGGAAGTCAATGGAGAGGGACCGCAGATCCTTCACGGGCAGGCAGTAGGCCCGCTTGCGGCGCCGCCCCTCGGGGTAGGGGTGCTGCGGCCAGCTGGGGGCGCGCGTCCCCCGGTCCGCCACCTGCGTGAACAGGGGCGCCACTAGCGCCTCCAGCTCGTCCAGGGTCTCTGGGGGTAGATTTAAAGGCATTAGTAAGTGAAAGAAGAAGCAATCGAGCATGCAATCCACCTGATGGTAAGTTATCACTCGTTTTTGATCTGATTGAATTAGCAAACGAGCATGCAGTCCACCTGATGGACATCTGTAAACAACTTTAGCCAGAACATGGGTTCCATGTGAAGTAAATTGCAGATGCATCGCTACTCCCGAGGACTAAGACGGTCGCCTCATGTAAGTGTTGTTTATACACAACTGTAAACAATTTCACAGGAGTTCGTTTCGTCGTACGTTACGTACAAATTGTTTGACGTTAGATATACGTAGGTGTGGCGGTGGTACCACTTACATCAAAACTGCATTTTGACTATCTATTTCAATAATACAAAAAAACCAGTTGAAACCTAGTAAAAGTTCAGTAACTCCCAACAAAATTTTTACCTGAAGATTTTTTTTCTCTTATACAAATAATTAAATAACTTGGCGAAAAATACCAAACGGCCCTCACCTTTGCCCATCACCACCAGCGTCATGATGCTGGAGGAGTACCACTGCTTGTGGAATTTGAGGAGTTCCTTCCTCACATCGATGTTTTTTTGCTTTGGTATCGTTTCCAACGTGTCCCGGTTACCTGTAACGAGAAAATGTTTGTGACAAGGTTGAGACACGCTGTATGTGTCAGACGTGGTGCCGTTATCGATCGTGTGTGTGTGTGTGTGTGTGTGCGTGTATACATATGTGTGAACGTGGGTACTTGTCTATGTTTATGAAAATGTTTGCGGGGACTTGTGGACGTCTGTATGCGAATGGTTGCATACGTTTAAGGAAATGTATTCATCAAGGATGCGTGTTCCCCATAAAAACGCATCCACGTGCGTGTGTGTCTGTATCTGTTTGTGTACCTGCGTGTGTACAGTCAGCAGCATATAGTTAGTGGCGTTCAAAGTGTCCATATTGTTAGATACAATCAAAGTGTTCAATAATATCGGCACAACCTACGTGTTCTAATTGTTCGCAACATTTTAAACTTCCAAATGACAGAACATTCATAAATTCATAATGAACCACTCAAATTGTCACAATTTCAGCATCTGTTACGACACCAGCGGTAACCTAGCAACGAGACTGTTCGTAAATATAGGTACATTTTATAATATTATACCTTATGTTGCGGATATAAGGTTCCTGATCACTTACGGTATAGGACATGCTAACAATGACTCTTCTCTTCTCTCTTTTTTATATTAACAACTATCCTTTTCATATCTTGCAATGACGTCGTCATTGACTGTCAAAGTCATAGAATCGGTCTAGGGGAACAAGAGGCATGATAAGAAAAGACGAGAGGACGGACGAGTAAGACGGGTCATGCACACATACCGGACACGAAACGCTTTTGCGAGATGTTGCTGCAGCCCATCAGAACCTGCTTTCAAATGGACCATGACAGTTGATTTACAATCAAATTTAGTTTAAATGCATAATTGATGTAATATTTTTTTATCCTTAATAACTACAGAAACAAGCAAGAAATAGTATTGAATTGATGATTATGTTCTCCTTTATTTTACGTTTTCCTTGAAGTTGATGGGCAATTTTAACACTGCTTTAGTGTTACCGTTATTTCATATTTTCTTTTAACATAGTAATTGGGGCAAAATGCGTAAATGTCACGGGGCATAATGTCATACACCATTATATTGCATTCTAATAATTCCATCGACAGAGTTAGTATCTCATCCGTGCTCAATTGCGTCAAGTGTTGCTAATGTTCTGTATATGGAAACATACACATATATTGCACCTGAAATACTTACCACGTCAAGTTCTACAAACCTACCCTCGTCAAGAAAAAGAAGGCCTAAGTGGGTTCATAACACACTTGAAAAAGAACAAGTTCAATCGATTGAGTCTTCTTCTTGTTCTCTCCGGAAATCAACGTTTGCCAGTGACACTATCTGATGCTGATTCACCACAACAACATTGTTCACAATTATTTGACGTGCAAAAAAGAAGTTCCTCAGAAATTCGTTTTCACATACGAGCTTAAAGTTATTCGATCGTTACTAGCAAGGATGTTCAAAGGGTTTCAAAGGATGTATATTAAAAAAAAAATAAAGACTGATGTATATTTCACAAACAATATATTTTAGCTAAAATATAATAGTTTTTCTGTAACCTCTACGGTTTTCTCATTTTTAAACTGATGAAAAGTATCTTCATTAAATTTTATAACCCTAAATGAGATAAACATATGTCAATATTATCATTGCTCGCACAGTAAGTGATCCTTACAACATATTCGCAACATAAAGTTAAATATTATAAAATGTACCTATATTTACAAACAGTCTCGTTGCTAGGTTACCACTGACGCCGGAACATTTGTGACAATTTGGGTGGTATTAACATTGAGTTTATGAACGTCCTGACATTTGGGAGTTTAAGATGTTGTCAACAATTAGAACACGTAGGTTGTGCCGATATTATTGAACACTTTGATTGTATCTAACAATATGGACACTTTGAACGCCACTAACTATATGCTGCTGACTGTACAAGCGTGAGTACACGCGTACATGCGTGCGATTATGTATGCCAGTACGCAGGTGTGCAAACAAGTGGTAGGAGTGTATTGGGGTGCCCATGATAAGCTAGTCCAGATGCCACGTGACGGACACTCGGTGAATAGTAGCGATAAGAACTAGGCGAAGACAGTGTCGAATTGCGGGCACAAGATTTTTTTGGGTCTGGGTGTTTGTGTATTCGTCTTGTGTGTGTCCATGATACCCACGACACAGGAGAAAATCCTTGTGTGGAGCTATGAGTGTAGAAAGCGTGTTTAATATACATACCGATAGATAGATTAGTTTTGTGATAACCTATCAAAATTTAAACTTAAAGTCTAAAAAATTTTCAGCAATTTCATGAATTTATTACATTTTTATTATCATTTATCTTCCATCACTGTGTTTAGTTTTTGTACACATATTATATTACATGCTGTGACCACCTATAAGTGGAATTATATGTACATGCTTTTTTTTAAGAATATAACCATGTAATTATTTTACTTAACATGTAATTCTGTTGGTAGTCCTATCAATCTATATATATAAAAGCGAAAGGTCACTCACTCATTCATCACGAAATCTCAGAAACTACAAGTGCTAGGAGTATCAAATTTTGCATGCGAGTTCTTTTAAGGACGTAAGTGCTCACTAAGAAGGGATTTTATGAAATTCAACCCCTAAGGGGGTGAAATGGGAAAAACTTTGTGATACATTGATTTGAACGCGGGCGGAGCCGCGGGTACAGCTAGTAAATAAATACATACCGGTGCCGAACTTGTGGTAGGGGTGCGCGGGGTCCGCGGTGCTCTTGTTGAGCTGGTCGAGCCGCCACGTGTCGGACGCCGCGTTCTTCTCGTGCTCCGAGTGCACCGCGCTCAGCTCCCGCCCCGTCGCCGACTCCGTGAACAGCGGCGATATGAAGAACTGGGCGAAGCTGGCGAGGAAACACGACTGGATGTTAGGAGTTGAGCGAAACTGCTCCATAACGAAGAAGCAAAATTGGTAAGTCTCACGACAGGGTGAGCAATTTTGAAAAGGAATTAGAACAGGGTGAGCGAAATTTGTGAACAGACACGACAGGGTGAGCAAATGTGGGAAGCTATCACGACAGGGTGAGCGAAATTTATGAAAAATCATGATAGGGTGAGCAAAACTGGTGAGCAACTACGATAGGGTGAGCGAAATTTGTGAGCGATAGCCACTGGATGAGCGAAATCAGTGAACAATCATAACAGGGTGAGCAAAATTGGTGAGCAACTACGATAGGGTGAGCGAAATTTGTGAGTAACCACGACAGGGTAAGCGAAATTAGTGAACAATCATGACAGGGTGAGTGAAATTTTAGAGCAATCATGACACGGGGACAGTTACACGCATAAAAAAAATTAAGTGCTTCCGTAGGCCTATACAAATTGTTCCTGTAGTTCCGAGATTAAAGTAGGGTTATGGTGTCCCCTGCCTATCGTACGAGGCGACTAAAAAGGGTTTCTGAAATTGCGGGCGACTAGAGCGGGAGCTCGTACCGTTCGGTCTGGCGACCCCGGGAAGGACGACGAAATAAGTATGGCCTCCTTACTCGAACTACCCTTGTTCTAATAAACTGATTTCGTGGGTAACTTTTTTTAAATTAGTGTTTCACATTAGTATTTTAGTTAGTATAGTAGTAAATGTATGTTACACTCACATGTCAAGCGCCTTGCCCAGCTGCTCTGGCAGCACGTCGAAGTAGTAAGTGGTGTGGTCCGACGACGTCGACGCGTTCGAAGACCCGCCGTGCTCGGACAGGAACTTATTGTACTCGTTCTCCTGCCAAACATGTCGCGTTTATGTGACGTTCCCCACCCAAAAATCTTGGGAGGACTTTTTTTTAACTGACTGAAGTAGCAAACGAGCATGCAGTCCACCTGATGGTAAGTGGACACTGCCGTATGGACATCTGTAATCAACTTCATACAGAAGATGGGTTCCATCTAAAGTTCCATCGTGAAGGATTTCTTGCGTTTCGACGGAAGGATGTGGTTGCCGGCACACTTTTATATGAGGCGAGGATCATAGTCCTCGGGAGTAGCAACGCATCTGTGATTGACTTCACATGGAACCCATGTTCTGTATGAATTCGATTACAGATGACCATGAGCGGCAGTGACCACTTACCATCAGGTGGACTGCATGCTCGTTTGCTACTTCAGTTAGATAAAAAAAATCTAGACTTGGCGACCTGTTTTGCAAAGCAATATTTGAATAACATTGGCACAATTCTTGCAAATATTCGTTGTATCACCAATATGAACAACAACTCTGACAACATACCTCTGGATACTTCTCGGTGCCCAGAAACAGCATGTGCTCGCAGAAGTGCGCCAGCCCTGGCAATTCGTCTGGATCACTGAGATAACCTGCAAACAATAGGTTTGAATTAGCAAATACATGTTACTAGGCAAAACCAGTGTTCGTCCCTGTAGTTCCGGGTTCAGAATAGTTCTACGGCATCCCCTGCCTGTCGTAAGAGGCGACTAAAAGGGGCTTCCGGGGTTGCGTTCGGCTAGAGTGGGAGCTTGAACCGTCCAGCCAGGCGATCCCGGGAAACCGTCTTTTCCTTGTATGTGTGGTCGCATATCGTCGTAAAGACTAGACAGAGCGGTGGGCCCAGCCCCGCCCATCTGAGAGTAGCCCGATGGGGCAACGCGCTCAGAGAATTCCGGCTGGAATTCTGGAGGTCCCGGAGTAGTCTTCAAGGCGCCGAGGACGGCCACTGGGGGGTTAGTGCGGTAAAAATCCCACATAACTTGGCGTTGCTCCCACGGCGTCGGGTACCTTTCGAAGGTTTCCCTCTCGATATCAAAAGAAAAAGGTAAAACCAGTGTAGTTTGACCTATTGACCGTGTAGTAGGTACACCTATTTCTAACGTGTTCTTGCACCGAGATGGAAGGGGTTGAAATTTGCCCTCTCGATCGGGAGTTCCGAGGTTCAAACCCAACCACAGATTGTTTCTCAAATTATGTGCGTATCAGAAATTAATTATCACTGCTTTTCGGTTAAGGAAAACATCGTGAAAGAAGCCTACACACCGGAGATCTTAAAAAAAAAAGTTCTCGGAGGTGTGTGATGTCCACCAATTAGCACTTGGCCAGCGCGGAGGACTATGGCCTAAAACTCTCATTCCGAGAGAAGACCCATGCCCAGCAGTGGGACAATAAAGGGTTAACGAGAGAGAAGTTAATAAACAGTTATGACAAGATCCAACAGACCATAGGAACGCCACTTTGAAATGAACTGAAACGAAATGTCTTTATTTTTTTGCATAGGCCTACGGGGGCACTTACAAATTGTCAGTTACATTTTTTTTCTTACAATACCACCGGATCGGAATACGACCTCAACTGAGAAGATCCGGCAAGAAACTCAGCGGGTTTGTCTTTTTTCTTATTTATATCCATTTTTTTATTTGACTAGAAAACAGAATAATTATTAGCATTCCGTGGTAGGTCACATTATTTTGGAACGAACTTCGTCACATATTTTTGCTTCCGAAAGATGTCACAATTATTTGACGTTCATCTTGATCACATAATTTTGACGCTACTGCATTATGCTGCCTTCCAATGTCAGATATTTTTGCTGCGTTCGTGTAGTTATTGGATATTATTGAACTCCTTGGGTCAGATACTTTTGCCAATCTTCCGTAATCACATCTTATTGCTTGTGACTGTACATGTTACGTCGTCGTCAACCCATTACTGTCCCACTGCTGGGCACGGGTCTTCTCTCGGAATGAGAGAGTTTAGGCCATAGTCCACCGCGCTGGCCAAGTGCGAATTGGTGGACTTCACACACCTCCGAGAACTGTTTTTTTTTAAAGAACTCTCGGGTGTGTAGGTTTCCTCACGATGTTTTCCTTCACCGAAAAGCAGTGATAATTAATGTATAATACGCACATAAATCAGTGGTGCGTGCCTGGGTTTGAACCTCGGACCTCCCGATCGAGAGGGCAAGTTTTAACCATTAGGCTATCACTGCTCTCACACTACTCACATGTTACGTCACTACTACATATTATAGAAAACACATACCAACATTCACATCCATTGCTGCAGCAGACTTGTCCGTCGTCGGGTCACTCACGAGCAACACCTTCAGACCATTAGTAAGTTGAAGACCTCTGAAACAAATACGAACATATGAAAAGGGGAATGTAAGGCTAAGGACTCACGGAGCGTTTGTGTCCCGTGCCCGCCGCGGTCGTGGAACTGCGGTTTTATTTATAAACTCACGAGACCGCTTATTTCCGCGGTTATGCTGCCATCGCGGTTGAGATTATCGCCCCAAACGTGGCGGGCGAAAAACGCATGACGGGCGGTTTACCATCAGTTGAGGTCCTGACCACTGCACTCGCCCGCCAACTGATCGTAGAGCGGTTCTCCTGGGTGCCCGGTGCAGCGGGAGCCGCAAGCAACCGCGCGCATCGCGGCCGAAAAACGCGTCGTGAGTATTACTTAATTTTTTTACATTTATATCTGCATCCTACATAGGCTGCGGGCCCGCAACCGCGGCGGCCTCGGGTGAAAATCGCCCCGTGAGTTCTTAGCGGAAGAGTCACAACACGAGTTAAACTTTTACCCATCACAAAAAGTGCACAACACCGCTAAAGAAGTTGTTACTTGTGAAAATTTCTTTTAAAAAATAACGTGCGGCACTCGGGGTCTGCCGCGGTAAAGCTATTGCATAGCATTTTTTATCAACTTATGCAATTATAATTATTTATTTATTTATGCATTTTTATATTAATTTAACTTTTTTTCTTTGATACTATACACTTTTTCACAAACAGCCGCTTACATATTCGTCCGATTTCCGAGCAGCTCGTCTCGATCCGTGCGAGCTTCGTACTGTCGTACCATATCCCATCCATCCATCGCATCCAACCAATACATGGTTCATTTTGAAAAATTATATCTAATATAATAACTATGTATTAAAATATTAATATTGTACGTATTTACAGAGTATTTACATTACTTATTACTTGGCTTAACAATTTACTATTTTAAATACCATTAGCTTTCGGTAAAACGTAATCACGAAACCTATGCATAGCATCCACGCATACTGATAAAATAGTTCTAAAATTTTAACTAGATGGCGTTATACTCAATAAAAAAACGTAACAAGGTCATTCATCAGTAGATTTTACTCCTCACATTTTTCTCATACCGGGCACTTATATATGCAAATCGATTCTTAAGGAGTAAGCTCCGAAAATAAAGTATAACATACCTATATTCCCTTTTGTCTTCTGAAGACTTGATGATATTGTCATATCTCTTCAAGATGCCCGTGGTGGGGCTGTCGCTGCCCCCGGGGCCGCGGCTGTCGGTAGGGCTCCGCCCTGCCCTGCCCGGGGACTGCCGAGCGCACTGCGTCACCGTCATCCCTGAGTGGTTACGCCTTTGCGAGTATATGCAACTGAAAAATATACAGTCTTACTGAGATCCTCAACCTTTAGAAAAGTTGTTGAAGTGAAACTTCTTTATCGGGGTTGGAAAAAAAAAATTTTAAACAAAAAATACAACCGACTTCCATGCCACATAAAAGTAAAAAAATAATTTAAATACATGTTGGTTTAGAGCAAACACAGTTCTTAGTACATAGTCCCGAAGTCGGCGCTTACCATATTTTGCTGGATCATGACGAAACTACATGTATCTTATATGAGCGCCGACTTCGGGACTATGTACTAAGAACTGTGTTTGCTCTAAACCAACATGTATTTAAATTATTTTTTTACTTTTATGTGGCATGGAAGTCGGTTGTATTTTTTGTTTAAAATTTTTTTTTCACGCTTTTCAGTCACGATAAAATCAGTTATGGCTGTTGCTAGTCGTCCGCTAACCGGATGAATAAAATTAATTATTCGTCCGATTTTCGGATGAATAAAATTATGTGCTGACGTCATCATATAAAAATAGACTTCTTTGACACAACCGGTCGGGGGCGCTACCGCGCCCCCTCCCTTAGATTCTGAATTGGAAAAATCTGTTCGAACCTAACCTAACCGAATAAAACAACTTTTTCTGAGTAAACATTTATTTAAAGAATAGACCTATAATTATCAATATTTAAAGTAGAAAAAGTAATATAAACCTTATAACTAAGAGTATAATTCAACTGATACTGATAAAAATAACCCATCCAATTTAAAAAGGTTGGTAGTAAGTACTCTTGCATCTTTCAGGTAATTGTATTCAAAGTGGAATTTTTGATCATAATTATATCCTCTCCGAAACTCATTGTTGGTATTGTGAACAAAAACATTATGTATACGTAAGCACAATATGGCCGATGCCTACGGTTTAAACTTGAAGGACCCCAGCATTATCAGGGTTGAGGAGTTGAAGGTCAAAATTATCATGTCATATCTTTGCTTAGTAATCTCATTACATATACGTAAGCACCATATGGCCGATGCTTATGGTTTAAACTTGCAGTACCCTGCATCATCAGGGTTGAGGAGTTGAAGGTCAATTTTCTTATCATACGTCTTTGCTTTGTAAATATATTACATATCCATAAGTATCAAATGGCCAACGCCTATGGTTTAAGCCTGAAGTACCCCTGCATCATCAGGGCCGAAGAGTTGAAGGTCAAAATTATCATGTCATATCTTTTCTATGTAATCTCATCGCATGCACGTAAGCAACAGATCCCCAACTTCTATGGCTTGGGCTTACAGTACCCTGCATCATCAGGGTTGAGGAGTTGAAGGTCAACTTTTTTATCATACGTCTTCGCTTTGTAAATATATTACATACCCATAAGCATCAAATGGCCAACGCCTATAGTTTAAGCCTGAAGTACCCCTGCATCATCAGAGTTGAGGAGTTGAAGGTCAAATTTTTCATCTTATATCTTTGCTTAGTAATCTTATCAGATATACGTAGCGATCATGTAGCTAACGCCTATAGTTTAAGCTTGAAGCACCCCAGCATCATCAGGGTTGAGGAGTTGAAGGTCCAATTTTCCACCGTATACAACCATTTTTCTAATGTTTTACCTTACATTTTTTTAAATATCATTTTGAATGCGTAAGATTGAAATAGCTAAGTTTTATGGCTTAGGCATTCAATACCCCTGCATCATCAGGATTGAGGAGTTGAAGGTCCAATTTTTCGTCGTATACCTTTGCTTAGCAATGTTATTACAAATCCGTGAGCAACAAATGTCTAACGTTTATGGTTTAAGCCTGCAGTACCCCTGCATCATCAGGGTTGAGGAGTTGAAGGTCAAATTTGTCATCATACATCTTTGCCTTGCTATCTTATTATATACCCGTAAGCACTAAATGGCCATCACCTACGGCTTGGGCTTACAGCACCCTGCATCATCAGGGTTGAGGAGTTGAAGGTCATTTTTTTTATAATATGTCTTTGCTTAGTATTGTTATAACATACCCATAAGCACCAAATGGTCAACCCCAATGGTTTAGGCTTGAGGCACCCCTGCATCATCAGGATTGAGGAGTTGAAGGTCAAATTTTCATCACATGTCTCTGCTTAGTAGTCTTGTTACATATATGTAAGCACCAAATAGCTAATGTTATAGTTTAGGATAGCTGTAACCCTGCATCATCAGGATCGAAGAGTTGAAGGTCAAATTTTTCGTCAACCTATATAAGCATAGATGTATAATACATATTCCAAGTTTCATAAGAATCGAATTGGCAGAAGCCGAGTTATCTCAAATTATCTAAAAAACTTGAGGAGTGGTGGTGGTTTCCACCCCATAACTCAAAGAGTTAAGCATCACAGCATACCCATGTCCAAGAGAAAAAGTTGCGTGACGAAATTTCCTATCAAATGAAAGAAAGAAAATGGAAATCGGTTTATAAACACCCAAGTTATTCAAGATTTTAAGAAACCGACATTTTCCAATTTTCCGGGAAAACCGCCGGAAGGTTTTCATTTTCCTCAATATGGGACTGCCTGTGAAACTAGTCGCATACAATGTCGTATGAATCGTGTCGGTAGGTCGACGATTTCTAGCCATTTCGCCCGAACATACATAAAAAAAAAAAAAAAAAAAAAAAAAAAAAAAAAAATATACGTGACGAATAGATAACCTCTTTCCTTTGGGAAGTCGGTTAAAAAAATTTAGTGTAACATTTTTTCGTTACGCGCCATCTTTTTCTGTTACGCGCCATCTTTTTTTTTTCCGTTACGCGCCATCTTTTTCTTATCCCTACCACGCGTGATATTAGATAGATTATTATAGATTAGATTATTTGATAAAGTTTAATAAAAGCCTTTTATTAAACTTTATCTAATTTAACTTTATTTAACCAATTTCTGTAAAGTTGCATATAGTAAATTATTTTTTGAAAAATAACGTCATAAAGAAGTTTCACTTCTTACAAGTGTATGCTAATACACGCACACATTTTTTTTATCTGATTGAAGTAGCAAACAAGCATGTAGTTCACTTGTAAGCCACTTCATATAGAACATAGGTTCTGTATGTTATGTAGTTACAGATGCATTTCTACTCCTGAGGACCAAGATGCTCGCCTCATATAAAAGTGTTCCAGCCACCAGAAAATCCATCAAAAGAAATGCTTCACAATAAAAATAGGTGTGGCGGTGGTCCCCCCTAATGGTCATCGGTTTCCACCCATAGACATCTGTAATGTACCTCAAATAACCTCTGAGAACTAAATTAAATTGTTTTATGTAAATCCGTCTATTACAAAATAGCAGTGGTATTAGTTTATATTGTCAACCCATTATTGTCTTCTCTTAGAATTAATGAATTTTAGGCCATAGTCCACTGTGCTGTACTGTGCAAGTGCGAATTGGTGGTCTTTCAAACACCTCCAACAATATTTTTTTTCTTTTTTAAAAAAAAAAAAAACTAGGGTGTGTAGGTTTCCTCACAATGGTTTCCATCCCTGAAAAGCAGTGATAGTTAATTTGTAATACACACATAAATCAGTGGTGCCTAGGTTTAAACCTTGGACTTCCTGATTCTGAGGGCAAGTTTCAACCATTAGGACATCACAGCTTATTGGTATTCAATTATAACGCAAATATGTCAGAAAGATAATGTTTTTCGAGAGTATGTATACATGTTTGTATGAATGTCCATTTATATAGCATGCGCTACAGTCCAAACAACCTAATGGATTGTAACATATTATTGTCATTTGGCTATTTATTTTTTTAATTTCACATCTGGGGTCAGAGGAAAAGCGGGGGCCGGGATGAATTTTATCCTATTATCATTATAAAATTAATATCACAAAAAGCTAGTAAGTAAGTAGACAATTACAAATACTTATATATGTATAATTAGTAGGATAATATTTTCAAATTCTTTTGGTGAAATATATTAAATAATTAAACAATTTTTATTACAGATTTTATACAGAGAAAAATATTAAATAATTTTTAAGTAATCGTGTTTTTTATTTAATGAATTTAATGTTACTTATTTACGTACAGAATAAATACTATAATTTTTTTTTTATTTAACGATCTTACCTTTCCAATTTGATATCTTGATCAATAATAATTAAAATTTAAAAAGAAAACTAAGTAACACGTACACTACACTACACACTAAGATAAAAAACACAATAGAACACACACAAAGAAAATACACAATTCAAATAACTTTTTAAATTAACATTCAAGATTAGCAAAGGCCTAACCTATTGAAGGGCCGATAAACAGTAGGTGAAAAACTGTGGAACCCCACCAGAAGAAGTCTTCTAGATGCCAGCTTGAATATTTTATAAACTATTTGTAGTTTTAATTAAAATTCATTTAAAGTAATCGAATATTGTGCAACCCATACAATGACATGACATAATCTGCTGACGTTGACATAAATCAATCGATACTGACATAATATTTTTCTTTTTTTGTTGTTTTCTTTATCATTTTTTGTATCAAAGCCTTTAACTTTGATAATAAAAAGTGTCTTTCTTCGTTTAGGTAGTTATCCGATATAATCCGATTAATTTTAAGTTAAGACGTCAATCTACACTTGCATGCATCCGAATCGACTCACCTCACAAATTGGATAAATGGTGTTTTATATTTTTAAATAATAAAAATTAATAGGTTTAGAAATTTCTTTAAAGCCTATTGTAGTAGAACATTTACATTTGGTGACCTTTTTTAAAAAATATGGGCGCCAAGTTACTATCTACATTCATTTTTTTGCCTACTATCACCTCACACAGTTCTAAATGTATCCCAGAGCCAAAAAATAAGTATTAATTAAATAGTATTTTATTTTGAAGCTACGTACTTTTTTCTTTATACCTTTTGTAGCCAATGTACTTTAATCTTTAAAAAAAAAGGTGGCAACCCTAACCATAATCTCAACAATCCGCGCAATATTTAGACGAAGTGTACTGCAAAGCTAAAATGAATATTTCATAAACATTTATCAAAATTAATCAAGATATTAAAGAACGGTGCTGCAACAAAAGAAATCTTGATTTAGAATTGGAGTTGATTCGAGATAAGCTAAACTCGAGATAAATAATATCCGAGTTTAGTTGACTGACATCATTCAGTTTCAGTCACGACAACAGGGCTGCCAAGTTACGTGTTTTCTTCCCTAAATTTAGGGAATATTAAGGAAGGATGGGGTTTTTTTAGGGGTGTTATATTTTTAGGGGTACTTTTAGGCGTTTTTATGACTTCAACATATAGGTGTTTTTAAAGGGAAGATTTCCCCGCCAGGTTATACGATCATGCTTCACGACGAATAAAAAAAAAGGTCATGCACTACACCCGAAGACTTTTTTTTTCGTCGTCAGGTCAGGTTGTCACGAAGAATTCCTATTAATAATTCATTGTGGGGGATTTTAGGGGTTTTTAATGAAGGCTTTAGGGGAATTAATTTTTGAGACTTGGTAACCCTGGTCACTCATTTTCATTTCATGTTGTGACATGTTATGAAGTCATATGGCACCGGTTATTTTTAAAAATTCCTAAGTTAATATAATACGAATCTTAAAAAAAACTGTCGATTTTTTGTAAAAATATACGTATTACGCGAAGTTTTATTCACATAAACTGAGAAGCTGAGAAGGGATATTTGCTAAAAGCAGGTAAGAGAAAATTTATTTCAAAGTTACTAAAGTTGTTTACACATGTTTATCTGATAAAAATCTCTCGAAATCTTCGAATAAGGTACGATTAGGGCTTCTTAGCCGGCGAGAGATTGCCGAATTTTTTCGATCACAAATTATTTGGTAGTAAATTAATCAAAGTTCGGGATAAAAAATATGTGAATACACTTGTAAATAAATCCGACGATAATAAACTTGGATATAATATAAACTTTCTACTCCAATCGATAGCCCACTTTTCGACTTATACACAAACATACTATAGGTAGTAGAATTCATAAATGTACTAGCTCACCTGGCGAACTTATTCCGCCTAAAAGTCAAAAATCTAAAATTATCAGTGTTTCTCCACTATATTATACATAAAAACCTTCCTCTTGAATCACTCTATGTATTAAAAAAACCGTATTAAAATCCGTAGCGTAGTTTTAAAGATCTAAGCATACATAGTGACAGACAGCGCGACTTTGTTTTATACTATGTAGGATAGTAGTAATATGTTTTCATAGCTACAGCAAACATTTTTCTTTTTAGTTTCAGTGATTTTTTGTTCTTGTAAAAATATGAATGTACCTGCGCTCTTATCACTACATAGTATAAAACAAAGTCGCTTCTCGCTGTCTGTCCCTATGTATGCTTAGGTCTTTAAAACTATGCTACAGATTTTAATGCAACTTTTTTTAATAGATAGAGTGATTCAAGACTAAGGTTTTTATGTATAATACATGTATGATGTAGTGGAGGAGCACTGATAATTTTAGATTTTTGACTTTTAGGCAGAACAAAGTTTGCTGGGTCAGCTAGTAATCTATTTTTCAGAGGCAATGGAGGAATGGGAAACACTTGTTGACCGCTATCAAGCACTTGAGAGTGAGGCTTTTGAAAACGTACTTCAGACAGCACAAACCCTCACTACGGTGGATCTAGCACAGTTTGAAATAGGTAATTAATCCTACTAATATTATAAATGCGATGTTTGTGAGGATGGATGTATGTGTGTTTGTTATTCTTTCACGCAAAAACTACTCAACAGATTTGGTTGAAATTTTACAGTAGTATAGGTTATACATCAGAATAACACATGGACTATAATTTATACCGATTTTTTTGTAATAAGGTAATACTATAACGAGAAATATCAGATTAGTCTATCACACCCTTCTAAAGAAACATAAGAATTTCTTCACGGTAGAAATAGGTGTTGCGGTGATAACTCCCTGGTTGAACCATTGCTCTACCACCTTGCAAACTTTATGTGGCAGACTAAATTCCACGCGAGCGAAGCCGCGGGCAAAAGCTAGTAATATATATATTATATGTGAAGCAAAAACTTGTGATTCGTTTCTATGATACTTCCCGCAGATGGAGGAGTATGAAATGAAGAAGGATTGCGCAATGCTAATATTTTTTTCAAATAATGCATAAGATATACATAAAATCAACTAAATACACATTATACTCACTAGCTTGCATTTGACACAAAGACAAATAATAAATGAAATAGAAAGTTAAATGTCTTACAATTAGTTTGTTCAATTAGACATTCACAAAGTTCACACTCACGACCACAGTTTTCCCGGTCCACTGGCTTGTGAGCGTTACTGATATAATCTCTAGTGGAACAATCACTTCGACCCACCTTATTAGATGGGTCGTCGTGAGCTTCCCGTGGGCGTAAGTCGTGACGTCATGAGTAACGTATTCGCCGCGACCACAACGGTCGCGGTCGTCTGGTGGAACGTCGTTTTGGGCGTTTGGGGCTTTGTGAGTGTCTTCTGGAACGCCCCCTATGAAAACACATAACGTCATAAATGTCAGATGTCTTTGTCAAAATACCCGCTATTGTAGTGCAGTGATACTGCAGTGAGATAAAATTTGTATTTTTGAAAATGAAAATTGAAAATTTGTATGGTTTTGGCGATTTTTTTGCACAGGTATAGCTTTTAACTTTTTTTTATAGAGCAGTGATAGTCTAATGGTAGAGCAGTGATAGCCTAATGGTTGAAACTTGCCCTCTCGGTCGGGAGGTCTGAGGTTCAAACCTAGGCACGCACCACTGATTCATGTGCGTATTATAAATTAATTATCACTGCTTTTCGGTGAACGAAAACATCGTGAGGAAACCTACACACCCGAGAGTTTTTAAAAAAAAAAAAAGTTCTCGGACGTGTGTGAAGTCCACCAATTCGCACTTGTCCAACGCGGTGGACTATGGCCTAAACTCTCTCATACTGAGAGAAGACCCGTGCCCAGCAGTGGGAAAATGGGTTGACGACGATAACTTTTCACATTAATTATTTTTCAGACTATTTTCTCGAGACTCTGCTCTTAAAGCCAGTTGCATTGCTGGAAACAGTATCAAGTAGAAGAAATGATGATGCATGGTCAAAGAAACTTGAAAAGGCCTTCAATTTATTGTCTGATGTCGTTCAGAAGTTCAATGCAGAACCATATTATGAAGATATAAATAAGGTATATAAATAACCTATATATTTTTTTTATTACATTGAAGCAGCGAACCACCTTTTTTTTATCTGACCGAAGTAGCAAAAGAGCATGCAGTCCACCTGATGGTAAGTGCTCACTGCCGCCCTGCGACATCTGTAATCAACTTCATACAGAACATGGGTTCTATCTGTAGTCAATCATAGATGTGTTGCTACTCCCGAGGACTAAGATGGTCGCCTCATACACAAGTGTACCATAAAAGTGAACAGGCAAGCGTGTTGCCAAACGTCCCGATTTATTTTATTAAAATTAAATGCCCCGCGCGGGACAGGTTCAGTCCCGCTTTTCGGGAAGGACCGGACTTAAAAAAAAACATGCGTGCGTACAAAGTACACATGTCAGAAGTGAAACTTCTTTGGCGAACTAATTTATAAATCTTGTTTATATTTATACAAATCTAAAACTTTAAATTTCCAAGATTAAGAGGAAGGGAAAAAGGCGTGATACGACGTTCGCTCTGTCTCACTTTTTCTCTCAATCTTTCTCACTCGCTTGCTCCCTACTCTCACTCCACGGCTAGTTGCTCATGCTACGTTCGCCCTATCTTACTCTCTCTCAATCGGTCTCGATCACTCTCTCTCTCTTTTCCGACACTTCCGTTGCATACCGGCGTGACGTTTCATCTGTAAAAATTTTACCCTCATGCGCCTAAAGAAGTTTCACTTCAAAAAAGGTTGCTAAACCTATACAAATTTAAGTCTATCTACAGTGTCGCCCAAAAAAAGATCGCCAAATCGTCTGGCCCTCCTACACAAAGTAGAGGCGCAGGGCCCTTTGTAGCGCGAGGACTGCTGTTCAGCTTTTGACTATGAAGTCCCGCTTTGTTTCACCCAAAAAGTTTCCAAACCCCAACTTAGTAAAAAAAATCTGCCAACGCTGACCGGCAACCACACCCTTACATCTCGCGAAAGAACTGCTTCACGCTAGAAATAGGTGTGATGTAGAATTTCAGAACCTCAGTTCGACAGTAATGTATTAGTTTTTTTTTATCTATACTAATATTATAAAGAGGAAAATTTTGTATTTTGTATGTTTGTGATGAATTAACTTAAAAACTACTGAACCGATTTTAAAAACTCTTTCACCATTAGAATAAGTACATTATCTCTGAGAAACATAGGCTATTTTTATGACTAGAATATATAACGCGTCTTTGCTAAAACTTGAATAATGTGATTCAAAGTGTCAAAAATTTTGCTCAAAATTATTTTTCATTGCATACACTGTAATACCTATTGATAATAGAACATATCAATATCTACGAAAGACTCAGACACTGCCGCCGCACAATCATCAGTACCCTTACGCAAAGCAGTCGTCGCAAAAATTTTTGGGACTACTATCAGAATAGAATCAATACCCGCTGCTGCCTATGACTATTGACCAAATCCCCATTACGGATGGGGGAGGGACATGTCCAGGAGTGGTGCTCAAATGTATAATGGATAGATAGATTAGATTAGAGACGTCGGCGCCCTCCGCTGCTGGTCGTACCGACGGCCAGGACCAACCTTTTAGCTAAGGCACCTTTCACCCAAGCTCTCTGTACACTCAATCAGGCACATGAAAAACTAGATGTCATTTCATGTCACTTGAGTGAATTCGCAAAAGTTGTTATTGATATATTGTTAATAATATGTGATTGTGTTATAATAATAGAAAAGAATGTTAAGCTTTTTAAAAAAATGTTAAATTGCCTACGCTATCGTATTGGGTGTTACCTGTAAAGATAGACGAAAGTTTGTAGAAATCAATAAATAATATTATGAAGCTAAGTTTGCTGGGTCAACTAGTATGTTATAAGCTTATATGGAATTATTCCATAAATCTTTCTCTCTCAGGGCTCTCTTTTACTGAACTGTAAGGCAAGATACTGGAGCTAACTTTCATTACCATGTAGAAAAAGAACATGATTGTAATAATATTAAAAAAATGGATATAAATAAGAAAAAAAAAACCCGCTGAGTTTCTTGCGGGATCTTCTCAGTTGAGGTCGTGTTCCGAATCCGGTGGTAGTGTAAGAAAAAAATGTAACTGACAATTTGTAAATGCCCCCGCAGGCCTATACAAAATAAAGACATTTCATTTCATTTCTCTATTATTATTATAACTTTCAGCTCTGCAACCTGACGTACCCAGCGCGAGTGGCTGGGAAGGCACTGGAGTGTCTCACCCAGCTGGTGAAGCGGTACTCTCCGTCCCCATCAGACGTCCAGGCCCAGGAAGACGCTCTGTCCTATAATGATACCTGTAAGGCTGTTAGAGTGCAGTTGCTTGGTAAGTTCGGATAATTCCGTCCCTGTAGTTCCGGGATCAGAATAGGGCTACGGTATCTCCTGTATGTCGTAAGAGGCGACTAAAAGGGTCTTCCGGGGTTCGGCTAGAGTGGGAGCTCGAACCGTGAGGTCGGGCGACCCCGGGAAGGACGGCGGTATGTGTGGTCGCATACCGTCATAAAGACCAGACGGAGTGGTGGTCCCAGCCGCCCATCTGTGAGGAGCCCGATGGGGCAACGCGCTCAGGAGGACTCCGGTTGCATTCCTTTGGAGATCCCTGAGTCGAGAGCCGAGGACGACCACCGGGGGGGTTTAGTGCGGTAAAAATCCCACATAACCCTGCGTCGCTCGCACGGCGGGTATCTTTTGAAGGTTTCCCCCTAGAGAAAAAAAAAGTTCTGATAATCTGTACTACTGTACCTAATTTGTCCAACAGTTCGCACTTGGCCAGCGCGTTGGACTATGGCCCAAGCTCTCTCATTCTGAGGGTAGACCCGTGCCCGGCAGTGGGACAATAAGTTGTTAAGAGTACTTAATTTACGCTATTCTCTAGGTCCGTTTTTAGGGTTCTGTATCGAAAGGGTAAAAACGGAATCCTATTAGTTAAACTCCATTGTCCATCTGTCTGTCACCAGACGAGATGGCTGGACAATTAAAATGCTTACAGATAATGTTATAATACTCAACGGGTACTCAAGATATGCGGTTTATGAATTCTTATAGAATTCTTTTTGCCGATCCATGCAACTGGGTCGAAATATCAGCAAAAAGAATTCTATAAGAATTCATAAACCGCATATCGTGAGTACCCGTTGAGTATTATAATGTATCAATTCCGCGATAATACTAGTCTAAAATCATATACAGATAATGTTTCTGTTGCCACTGGAAGAGATACTAAGAACAATGCACACACATTCTCTTTCTCAAAATTTTACAGGTGTGCTATGTGAGTACCATCCGGAATTATTCACAGACGTGACAACGCTTTGGAGGACGTTTCTAAATATGATAGATGGCAGCACGAGTAAAGTCTCCTTGGTGAGTCAACTATGAAGCATTTCTTTTCTATTGTTTTTATAGTTGGACCTAAAGATAAGGCAGACGGGCCACCAGAAGGTGAAGGCCTTTGAAGGTGGTAGAACCAGTGTAGTTCGACCGGGGAAGTACCCCCCACCTATTTCTAGCGTGAAGCATTTCTTGCGTGTCGATGGAAGGGTGGGGTTGCCGGTACACTTTCACAAGAGGCGACCATCATTGTCCTCTGGAGTAGCGACCCACCTGTGATAGAACCCATGTTCTGTATGAAGTTGCCTACAGATGTCTGTACGGTAGTGACCACTTACCATCAGGTGGACTGCATGCTCGTTTGCTACTTCAGTCAGATAAAAAAAAACTTAGTGATCCTTAGCTTATATCAAGTTTAGTTTTTGAGTTTAATTACGGTCGAATTTCTACCGTTGTCATGAGTGACTAGTATATATTAATGCGTATATATTTATTTCAGAACGTAGTCAAGTCTGTACTAGAAGCTGTATTGGGCCTCTTCAAGAACTTTGGTGCCGATCTCGTGGTATCAGAGTTATATGAGTTCTACGATAGAATGGTACCCTTGATGAGTAAGGCTGCCTACGACGAGGGGAGAACTAGGCGAAGGTGTCATGAAGGTACGTAATGGTGTATTGTTCCTGTAGTTCCGGGACCTGTAGTTAAGACTCTAGAATTGATTGTATGAAAAATTTAACATGACATTTAAATTAATGTTTGGCGGCGGGAGATCTCCCGCCAGGCTAGGTGATCATGCCTGGGGAGCGGCCGTGCTCCGACAGTCGTTGTTCGGAACTTGTATATATGCAGGGTATTGAGAATACTTCGATAGCGTGTTTCAGAATACTAGTAGCGCCATCTCTTGATGAGTAGCGGGAGGTCGCCACAAATGAATTTATATAACATTGGTGGTTGCCGGCACACTTTTATATGAGGCGACCATCCTAGTCCTCGGGAGTAGCGACGCGTCTGTGATTACTTACAGATGTCGCAGGGCGGCAGTGACCACTTGCCATCAGGTGGACTGCATGCTCGTTTGCTACTTCATTATTAAAAAAAATTGTTAATAAAATTGTTATAATTTGACAATTTTATTAATATGGAAAATTGCACGCCCTTTGGGCATGTACGGAGAACTATAATTGTAAATATATGATAATATATCCATATGTATACCTGTACGCAATAAATGACTGATTACTGACCTGAATAGGGCTACGGAATCCCCTGCCTGTCGTAAGAGGCGACTAAAAGGGGTTTCTGGGGTTGCGGGCGGCTAGAGTGGGAGCTCGAACTGTTCGGTCAGGCAATCCCGGGAAGGACGATGGTGGACACGGTCAGCATCAATCGGTCACCGGGGAAGGGCCCAAAAGGGGCATTGCGCTCGGAGGACTCCGGTTGAGGTCGTTTTGAGATTCCAGAGTCCTTATAGCGCTGAGGACGGCCACCGGGGGGTTTTAGTGAGGTAAAAATCCCACATAACCCAGCGTTGCTCCCACGACGTTGGGTACCTTTTGAAGGATTCCCCTTCGAAATCAAAAAAAAAGGGTATCTCCTGCCTGTCGTAAGAGGCGACTAAAAGGGGAGTCCCGGGTTGCGGCTAGAGTGGGAGCTCGAACCGTCCCACCAAGCGACTCCGTGAAGGACGGCGGTATGTGTGGTCGCATACCGTCCTTCCCGGACAATGCAGGTTTCCCCCTCGAAGAAAAAGTTAATGGTGTATGCCAGGTAGACCCAGTAACGAACAGTGTTAGTTTTGGTTGAAACTTGCCCTCTCGATCGGGAGGTCCGAGGTTCAAGTCCAAGTAACCACTGATTTTTCAAAAATGATGTGCGTATCAGAATATAATTATCACTGCTTTCCGGTGAAAGGAAATGGGAAATCCACACACCGGAGTGTTCTTAAAAAAATGTGTGGCACTCGGGGATTGCATAGCATATTTTTATCAACTTATATTATTACTAGCTGTACCCGCGGCTTCGCCCGCGTAAAAATGAGTGTATCGCAAAGTTTTTCCCGCACAAATCTCGACCCCGTTGAAATTACATGTAATAAAGTAGTATAATTGTGTTATTCCACAACCTTTTCTATAGTGCAAGTCCTATCCAAATGAGTTTACCGCTCAGGCGATTACCCGGACATACAAAGAGTAAAGAAACTAATTTAAAGTATGTATTTGTGGTTAGGATCATAATTGATCTATTTGAATGATAATTAATTGTTACCAATTTATATGTATTGTTTCTGAACGAACTCTAGATGACGTCCGGGCGAAATGGCCAATATGGCGATTGTCATTTGCATTGGAATTTTACAGAATTCGCGACATACCGAGTTTCAAGTCGACTCAAAATAAATATTTTTTAATGTTTTATTATTCACATAAGTTTTTAATCAAATCTATCATACCCCTTGACGGAATTATTAGAACACCTCTTTGTCAAAAGCCAATATGGAGATTGTCATTTGCATTGGAATTTAATAAAATTCACAACATACCGAGTTTTACAGATATATGTTGTCGACTCAAAATCAATATTTTTTAATGTTTTATTATTCACATAAGTTTTTAATCAAATCTATGATACCCCTTGACGAAATTATTAGTACACCTCTTTGTCAAAAACGAACTACCATACAAACATTTAAACTCGATTTTAACATTTTCAACCCATTTTTTGAAATAAAAAGTAGCCTATAATGGATCCCAAGGTCACCACTATCTGTGTACACAATTACATAAAAATCGGTGTAGTAGTTTAGGCGTGAAAGAGCAACAGACAGACAGACAGACAGAGTTACTTACGCATTTATAATATTAGTAGGGAAGTAGGGATAGTAGGGATTCGTCGTCAACCCATTAGGGCACGGGTCTTCTCTCGGAATGCGAGAATTTTAGGCCATAGTCCACCGCGCTGGCCAAGTGCGAATTGGTGGCATTCACACACCTCCGAGAACTTTTTTTTAAAGAACTCCGGGTGTGTAGGTTTCCTCACGATGTTTTCCTCCACCGAAAAGCAGTGATAATTAATTTGTAATACGCACATAAATCAGTGGTGCGTGTCTGGGTTTGAACTTCGGAGCTCCCGATTGAGAGAGCAAGTTTCACCCATTAGGCTATCACCGCTCCAATTATTATTACTTATTACTTATCAGTCCTATAAAAACCTCTTCCACTCACCAGTGTGCTGTACGATACTAGAGCGACACGCGGCTCTGTTCGCGGAGAAGGTGTCCGGGGATCCGGCGCTCCGCGGGGTGCTGTGGGAGACCCTGAGCGCGGGGTCCCGGGGGGCCGTGCTGGAGGTCTACCGGACCTGCTACCGGGAGGGGAGCTGTGTGCAGGTATTCTGGTGCGAAGGAGACAGGGACAAAAGGGAAAGACCGAGAGAACGTATGAATGTGTGCGCGTGTGCGTGCGTGCGAGTCTCTCTCTCTCTCTCTCTCTCTGTGTGTGTGCACACGCGTGTGTGTGTATGTGTCTGTGTGTGTAAGAGAGAGAGAGAGAGACAGACAGAGAGAGGAAGAGATACGTCTGTGTTCGGGACATCATAGCGCGTGTGGTGAGAGTGTGTGTGTGTGTGTGTGTGCGCGTGCTTGCGTGCGCGCGCTCGTGTTTATATGTGTGTGTGTGTGTGTGTGTGTGTAAGAGGGAGAGAGAGAGAGACAGAGAGAGGAAGAGATACGTCTGTGTTCAGGACATCATAGCGCGTGTGGTGAGTGTGAGTGTGTGTGTGTGTGCGCGTGCTTGCGTGCGCGCGCGCGTGTGTATGTGTGTGTGTGTGTGTGTGTGTGTATGCCTCTCCCTCTCTCTTTGTGTGTGTGTGTGTGTGTAAAAGAGTGACCGTGTCACGATTGAAACTGCGAACCATTCCAGACAATCACAGAGGAAGCGTTGACCAAAGCGGAGTCCGGCGGCGCGCTCGTCAAGTACACGGCGCTGCGGGTACTGAGCGCGGCGCGTGACGTCATCGTGTTCGACGTCGACTGTCGCGTCGACGTTCCGGCGCTCGAGCGGCGGCTGAGGGGGGGAGCGTCGTATGAGGACGTCGAGGCGGTGAGTTTGGACTTTGGGCCTTTTTTTTTGTTTTCGAGGGGGAAACCTTCAAAAGGTACCCGACGCCGTGGGAGCGACGCAGGGTTATGTGGGATTTTTACCGCACTAAAACCCCCGCGGTGGCCGTCCTCGGCGCTGAAAAGAGGACTCCGGGAACTCGGTCCGACCGCAACCGGAATCCTCTGAGCGCGTTGCCCCATCGGGCTCTTCTCAGATGGGCGGCTGGGCCCACCGCTCCGTCTAGTCTTTACGACGGTATGCGACCACATATGCCGCCGTCCTTCCCGGAATCGCCTGACCGAACGGTTCGAGCTCCCACTCTAGCCGCCCGCAACCCCGGAAGCCCCTTTTAGTCGCCTCTTACGACAGGCAGGAGATGCCGTAGCCCTATTCTGATCCCGAAACTACAGGGACGTTGTACTTTGGGCCTTACGGGGTGCGACCCGGAGGGTGTACTGTCCTGTAAATACACGCACATTTTCTACGTAGAGACGAAACCGACTTTTATATACTTTAGTAAATACACATTACATTACATAATTGTCCTGTAAATATACATACGCTTTCTATGCACACGTATGAGGACGTCGAGGCCGTGAGTACCCTTGTACTTTAGTATATACACATTACATTACATAATTGTCCTGTAAATACATACACGCTTTCTATACTCACAGCCCCACACTAGGATTTTCCCCTGTGTCGTGGGTGCCATGGACACACACAAGACGAATACACAAACACCCAGACCCAGAACATGAATCGAATCTCATCATTCATATACCTGTCTGGTCAGGAATCGAACCCGGAACTCATTGCGCGGCAGATCGGTGTGGTAACCGCTGCGCTACGCGGGTCGTCTGTACTAATAAATAGATAGACTGACCCGAATACATTGGTGTTTACTCAATAAGAATCAATTTGCTATAAGGGCCCGGTATAAGAAAAATGTGAGGAGTAAAATCTACTGATGAATGACCTCGTTATGGTTTTTTTATTGAGTATAACGCCATCTAGTTAAAACTTTAGAACTATTTTATCAATACGCGTGGATGGTATTCATAGGTTTCGTGATTACGTTTTACCGAAATCTCAATGGTATTTAAAATAGTAAATCGTTAAGATAAGTAATGTAAATACTCTGTAAATACGTACAATATTAATATTTTAACACGTACTTATATATTAGATATAATTTTTCTAAATGGTTCGTATTGGTATTATTTATATCTGTAAAGAGCAGTGATAGCCTAATGGTTGAAACTTGCCCTCTCTATCGGGAGGTCCGAGGTTCAAACCCAGGCACGCACCGCTGATTTATGTGCGTATTATAAATTAATTATAACTGCTTTTCGGTGAAGGAAAACATCGTGAGGAAACCTACACACCCGAGAGTTTTTAAAAAAAAGTTGTCGGAGGTGTGTAAAGTCCACCAATTCGCACTTGGCCAGCGCGGTGGACTATGGCCTAAACTCTCTCATTCTGAGAGAAGACCCGTGCCCAGCAGTGGGACCTTAATGGGTTGACGAGAGATGAGAGTATGGCGCCATCTATTTTAAAAGCGCGTAAACTCTAGTCAAAACAATGTAACTGACAATTTGTAAGTGCCCCCGTAGGCCTATACAAATCAAAGACATCTCATTTCGTTAGTGTCGAGCTTTGTATATAATTTTGAATAACACGATAATAATCTATGATTTCAGTTGTCCTGGTGTATACGTGCGAACGTGGTGGCCACCGAGAGGTTGTTGCGAGCGGCCATCTTGTTGTACGACACATTTCCGGCCTCCATGCGGAAGGAGGCCGTGCTGCACAGTATCTTGGAGGCGCCGAGGGAAATACGCACTGTGAGTATTTTATGCTATTGCATAACTTTTATCGCGGGCTTTGAGCGCGGCGACCGAATCAACAAATTCCGTAACGAAAATACCTAACACCCCCCACTCCGCCTACCATGTAGCGCGGCCGAGCGGTCGCGTAACGTGTATGTATATGGTACGGCAGTACGAAGCTCGCACGGGTCGAGACGAGCTGCTCGGAAACCGGACGAATATGTAAGCAGCTGTTTGTGAGAAAGTATATAGTATAAAAAAAAAAGCTTGAATTAATATCAAAGAAAAGAAATACTGCATAAATAAATAATTATAATTGCATAAGTTGATAAAAATGCTTTACCGCGGCGGTCCCCGAGTGCAGTACGGTTTTTTTTGTAGGATTTTAGGTCAAAAGGATCTTTAAAAAGGTCGCCAAATTTCTATCCTCCAGCACCCTATACTAGTGGTGTAACGTGCAAGTAATCACGAATGTGATTACTTGCACATTCGCGAATGCGAATGCGAATATTCTATACGGACATACGCAAATGCGAATACGAATGTCGATTTTTTTTTCAGTTTTTGGTAATGGGTCTGGAAGATCTAGATTTGATAACCCTTTTTTTTAGGTCAATTTGTCGACCTCTTTTGCGAAACATTGCTATTTAATATTCGCAAAAAATTCGCACTAATTCTTGCGAATGTGAATATCTGAAAACATGCGAATTTTTCCGGATGCGGAGGCGAATATTTTCCAAGAACTGGAAAAAACAAAATTCGCATTCGAGAATGTCAAATATTAACGTTCGTAACATAATCACTACATAGTATAAAACAAAGTCGCTTCTCACTGTCTGTCCCTATGTACGCTTAGATCTTTAAAACTACGCTACGGATTTTAATGCAGTTTTTGAAGTGAAACTTCTTTATCGGGGTTGGAAAAAATTTTGTGTAACATTTTTTCGTTACGCGCCATCTTTTTCCCTTACGCGCCATCTTTTTTTTTCCGTTACGCGCCATCTTTTTCTTATCCCTACCACGCGTGATATAAGATAGATTATTATAGATTAGATTATTAGATAAAGTTTAATAGAAGCCTTTTATTAAACTTTATCTAATTTAACTTTATTTAACCAATTTCTGTAAAGTTGCATATAGTAAATTATTTTTTGAAAAATAACGTCATAAAGAAGTTTCTTCTTACGAGTGTACGCTAGTACACGCACACATTATTTTAATAGAAAGAGTGATTCAAGAGGAAGGTTTTTATGTATAATACATGCATAATATAGTGGAGGAACACTGATAATTTTAGATTTTTGACTTTTACGCGGAACGAAGTTCGCCGGGTCAACTAGTTGTCGTCAACCCATTATTGTCCCACTGCTGGGCACGTGTCTTCTCTCAGAATGAGAGAGTTTAGGCCATAGTCCACCGCGCTGGCCAAGTGCGAATTGGTGGACAACTAGTCAACCAATTCGCACAACTAGTTAATATGTGAAAACTCTTTCTGGTTAAAGACATTTAATCTCAAAAGAAATATTATACATTTCACTTAATGAGATAATTGATCATAAAATAAACAATTGATGAGCATGCAGAAACATTATTAAGGAGTTTTGTGTGCAAAGAAAAAAAAATCTCTTTACAGCCAGCAATAATATTCCTAACAACGGAAACGTGTGCAAGCGATGACGCACAGAAAGACAAATACATGTCTGTATGGAAGGATCTGCTCGACTCCAACAACGGTGCCGATCTCATAGTGGTGGAGAATTCACAGAACGTTCTAGAAGATTACTTGGATCATGCCGTGTTTCTGCTGGAGACGTTCTTGGAGGAAGACGTCGAGGTAAGAAGACCTTTGTAAGATCTCGTCAACCCATTATTGTCTCACTGCTGGGCACGGGTCTTCTCCCAAAATGAGAGAGTTTAGGCCATAGCCCACCGCGCTGGCCAAGTGCGAATTGGTGGACTTCACACACCTCCGAGAACTTTTTTTAAAGAACTCTCGAGTGTGAGTCGAGGTTTCCTCACGATGTTTTCCTTCACCGAAAAGCAGTGATAATTAATTTCTAATACGCACATAAATCATTGGTGCGTGCCTGGGTTTGAACCTCAGACGTCCCGATCGAGAGGGCAAGTTTCAACCATGAAGCTATCACTGCTCTAACGAAAAAAATATTAGGGCGTGGAAAAAGATCCGTGCCCAGCAGTGGGCCAATAATGGGTTGATGCGAATATTTTTTCAATATTCAATTTGGTCGTGTAATATATTCAATTTTATTTCAGGTGTTACCAGATAAAATATCGTCGCTGTTGAATCTAACAGCCTACATTCTAAACACGCAGGAAACTAGCAAACACTCAGTCTCAACTCAATTGATAAATGTAACAGCGAGGTATATACAGGCGTACCCGAGTGCGGAGGTTGTACGCGTTGGGAGGGCGGTGGGGGGGTTGCTTGACGAGGGGAGGGATAGGTTTTATACGGTATGTATAGGCTTTAAAACAGGTGGTGGAACCAGTGTAGAGGTACACCGCCACACTTATTGCTAGCGTGAAGCACTTCTTGCGTTTCGAAGGGTGTGGTTGCCGGCACACTTTCACATGAGGCGACCATCATAGTCCTCAGGAGTAGCAACGCATCTGTGATTGACTTCAGGTAGAACCCATGTTCTGTATGAAGTTGATCACAGATGTCGCAGGGCGGCAGTGGCCACTTACCATCAGGTGCACTGCATGTTCGGTTGCTACTTCAGTCAGATAAAAAAAAAAAATTGCGTGAAGCAGTTCTTGCGAGGAAGGGTGTGGTGCCCGGTGCGATTGCCGAATTCACGACTCGCGTGTGTGTACGTGTGTGTGTATGTGTGTGTGTGTGTGTGTGTGTGTGTGTGTGTGTGTGTGTGTGTGCGCGCGCGCGTGCGTGTGGGTGCGTGTGCGTGCGTGTGTGTGTGTGTGTGTGTGTGCGTGTGTGTGTGTGTGTGTGTGTGTGTATTACATAAAAATCTCGAAAATCTTATCTCCCGAACTTTCGTGTGGAGACTCGAGACAACCAAAATTACAAAAAGTCCCGGGACTTCGAAACACTAGATGTCCCGGGACAATATCCGTAGGAAACGATCATGCAGTCCACCTGATGGTAAGTGGTCACTGGGATCCATGGACATTTATAAGCAACTTTATATAGAACATAGGATTTACCTGAAGTCAATCACAGATGCGTTGCTACTCCCGAGGACTATGATAGTCTCCTCATATAAAAGTGTGCCGGAAACCACACCTGGCACAAGAAATGCTTACGTGTGGCGGTGGTACTTCCCCGGTCGAACTACACTGGTTTTACGACATGGTATATAGGTGAATATTCGACACATCAATACATTGCAATGTATTTAATACTATATAAACGAATTATTTGTAGCACACAAATATAGATAGCTCTGTTGATGAAGAGCATTTCCTGGAGTTATGTTTGGCCTGGGTTGATGCACCGATTCACACGGTGGATAGTCGCCAAGTCCTCTTAGCAGCTAAGGTGAGTGTTTATTTAAACTTATCACCCGTCGCAGCGGTCGAAATTCGACCGTAATTTAAATTAAAAACTAAACTTCATGTTGTCCAAAGTAGTACGAATATTTCTCAAACTCAAATAAAATGTAATCATTTTCAAGTAATTTTGAATGCAAACGTTAAATATAAAAAGAGGTTTAATTAGCTAAGCCGCATTTAAAAGCAATAGCGGTATTTTCACATAGACATATGACATTTTTGACGTTATGTGTTTTCATAGTAAGACATTGTATGTTCTATTTCGTTTATTATGTATGTGTTTGTGAGAAATGCACGGTAGTGTGTGTAATGTGTTTTTAGTTGATTTATGCATTATTTGAAAAAAAATATTAACATTCTGCACTCCTTCTCTACGTCCACTATAACCATGCAAAGTTTAATACTAATCCGTCCGCAGCATCTGAATGATGAATTTAGATTTCTCTTCTGGGTCTGGGTGTTAGTGTATTCGTTTTTGTATGTCCATGGCACCCACGACAAGAGAAAATACAGTAGTGGGTGTGTAAGTGTAGAAAGTGTGTGTTTGTGTTTATGAGTCCTCGATTGGCGACCACGTTTAGTCAAAAGGAATACAGGTCGCCCCCCTACCAGGTGGACCGATGACCTGAAGAAGCGGGAAACCGTTGGATTCAGACGGCACAGGACCGTTTGGAGTGGCGCCATTTAGAGGAGGCCTATGTCCTGCAGTGGAACTCAAAAGGCTGATGGATGGATGGATGGACATTATATATATCTATTAGTTGACCCGACAAACGTTGTTTTGCCATATAAAAAAAATAAGGGTGGACAACCCTTAAGGGGTATGAAAAATAGATGTTGGCCGATTTTCATAGATACCGGATAAGCACAAAAAATTTCATCAAAATCGGTCAAGCCGTTTCGGAGGAGTATGGCAACAACTGTCACTCGAGAATTTTATATATTAGATTTATTTTAGGAGAAGGGTATTGTTTTTACTCTGTTTTTAGATTCTGTTATCAAAAACAAACACAGAACCGAAGACACTTTCGAAGGTTTTGGAGAAATTGGAAACTATGATCTTGGGAGAAAACGGAAATTTGGATCAAGACTTGATACTTGAAGTAAGTATAATAAAAAAGAATTGAATACACAAACAACAAGAAACATACATACAAGAAACAAACACAAACATTGGTATACGATGACTGACGAATGACCCGCGTGGCGCAGCGGTTACCATACCGGTCTGACGCGCAATGGGCCCCGGGTTCGATTCCCGGCCAGACAGCTGATGATATCTTATCTGAATGATGAGTTTAGATTCTTGTCTGGGTCTGGGTGTTTGTGTACTCGTCTTGTGTGTGCCCATGGTACCCACTACACAGGAGAAAATCCTACTGTGGGGCTATGAGTGTAAAAAACGTGTTTTTTTAATAACATACAAGTACTGTGATTGAAATTGGCTAAGCCGATTTTGATGCAACTTTTAGGGACGTATGTAGCCTTTTACCTCCTAAACATCGTGTACAGTCACGAGCAATAAGATGTGACTACGAACAGATTAGCAAAAGTATCTGACCCAAGAAAGAGTTCAATAATATCTGACTACACGAACGCAGCAAAAATATCTGACATTGAAAGGCAGCATAATGCATTAGCGTCAAAATTATGTAGATGAACGTCAAATCACATAATTTTGACGCTACTGCATTACGCTGCCCTTCTTCCATGGTCACATCTTATTGCTCGTGACTGTACATAGTGAAGTATCGTTTCACTCATATATTCTCTCCTGTAATTTGTAGCTTTTTTTTGTTTTCGAGGGGGAAACCTTCCAAAGGTACCCGACGCCGTGGGAGCGACGCAGGGTTATGTGGGATTTTTACTGCACTAAAACCCACTAAAACCCACTAAAACGGTGGCCCCAGCCGCCCATCTGGGAGGAGCCCGATGGGGCAGCGCGCTCGGAGGATTCCGGTTGAAGTCGTTTCGAGATCCCGGAGTCCTCCTTTTCAGCGCCGAGGATGGCCACCGGGGGGTTTTAGTGTAATTTGTAGCTGTAAATCTAATTGTCAAAGCCCCAACAAAATGTATCAGTTATTAAAAAAAAAACTACTACTTGTAAATCTTTGAATAATGCAGTTAGGTTAAATCCTTCAATATGACAATAATCTATTTAAATAGTATTTTCATTGAATTCTTAAAAAATACTATTTCTATTGTAATGGTAAAAGTCGCATCAAATTCGGTTCAGTCATTTTTATAGGGAAAATTCAAAAACATTTTATTTGTTAGAGAACCACCCAAGAATCTAAAATAAGAGTTACCCAATTGGTTTTTTTTAATATTATTATTGTTATTTTTTATTTTATGTGGATATTTGTACGTCGTGTAGGTTATAGGTTTGGTGGAAAAACGTCGAAAACTGCACGTCTCGGGTTCGAAAGACGACAGAATACTGCACCGGGATATGCTTATGTTTTTAGGTAATTATATATTTTCATAATTTTACTCACCTCAGAATACATTTGGAGTCATTTTTATCAATGTCAAAGTTGTGTGAAGACTAATTTGTATATGGCCAGCGTGTTGGACTATGGCCTGGCACTCCGCGGAGACCCGTGCCCAGCAGTGGGACAATAATGGTTGATTGACCACTCGCAGGTTGGAGTGGTCACCACGTCGGTCTAATTCGCATTTGTCCAGCGCGTTGTATGTGGTATCGTGTCGAACTCTGAGAAGATCCGTGCCCAGCAGTGGGACAATAATGGGTTGATAACGACGACACGCGTGGTCACCACATAGGTCTAATGCGCATTGGTTTCCGGGTTCGATTCCCGACCAGACAGGGATCTGAATGAATTTAGATTCTTACTCTGGGTCTGGGTGTTGGTGTATTCGTCTTTGTGTGTGTCCATAGCAACCACGACACAGGAGAATGTCTGGGACTTTGAGTATAGCTAGAGCGTTTATTAGCGATATTTTGATATTAGCTGGTTTGACGACCCGCGTGGCGCAGCGGTTACCATACCGGTCTGACACGCAGTGGGTCCTGGGTTCGATTCCCGGCCAGACAGGTATCTGAATATAAGTTTGGTTTCTTTTCTGTTCTGGGTCTGGGTGTTTGTGTATTCGTCGTGTGTGTCCATGGTACCCACGACACAGGAGAAAATCCTACTGTGGGGCTATGAGTGTAGAATGCGTTTTTTTTTGTTACAGGTAAATTTCTAACTAACGAAGTGGACGAAGTACATAATACCGAAAATATTTTACGAAAGGATTACGCAGAGTTGTACTTAAGCATTCCTGTGCCTGATGAAGGGACCACGTTGAAGGTAAGTTCTGGATTTGAACCTAGTTTTTTTATCTGACTGAAGTAGCAAACAAGCATGCAGTCCACCTGACGGTAAGTGGTCACTGCCGTATGGACATCTGTAATCAACTACATGCAGTACATAGGTTCCATCTGAAGTCAATCACAGATGCGTTGCTACTTCCGAGGACTGGCATGGTCGCCTCATATTGAAGTGTGCCGGCAACCACACCCTTCCATCTCGCGCAAGAAATGCTTCACGCTAGAAATAGGTGTGGCGGTGGTACTTCCCCGGTCGAACTACACTGGTTCTACCACCTTCCCCGTTTTTTACCCAATTTTCTACCCCATTAGGCGATGACTTTTAAATACGAAACAAGTCTTCAATCAATTCTGTCAAAGAATGTTTATTCAAAATTTGAAAAAGCTTCGATCAAGAAATCACGTTGTTCCATACGAAATTCGCCTAACGAAACTTTATTTATTTATTTATTTATTTAAACTTTATTATACCTTAAATATGGTACAAAAGGCGGACTTAATGCTAGAAGCATTCTCTACCAGTCAACCATTGGGCTAAGCAGAAAACATTCAAGGCGGTATATGATTAATAATTGAAATAATAGATATACCTAATGATATTAATATATATATATATATATATCTACTAGGAAAAAAAAAAAATAAAAAAAACACAATATATTTATTACATAAGTAATAAGTATATATATTGTATATACATTAAGTAAGTAAGTTTTCAAGAAAATAGGATCTGACTTTATAAGTTACAACTCGATCTTTTTGTCCAATCTACATTGTAATTTCGATAAAAATTGTTTCACAGTGTTGTAGGAATACGTATAAAAAATTATTATGTGCCCCTAAGTGCTTTTGCGTTAAATAGCATTCTTTTTTGACACACGTTTGAAAACTAAATCTGACTTACAAATCTGATAATGTGTATGCACGTGTGTTCCCGGAGCGTTATGACATGGGGTTCTTCAAGAAAGGTGCGAAAAGAGCTCTCCTTCAAAGCCGGCGATGCAATGGCGACTCCTCTGGGGTTGCGAATGTCCATAGACGACGGTGACTGCTTTCCATCAGGTAGCCCGTCAGCCTTATCGTTTGGCCTAACTATAAAAAAAACATGCGTGCGTACAAAGTACACATGTCAGAAGTGAAACTTCTTTGGCGAACTAATTTATAAATCTTGTTTATATTTATACAAATCTAAAACTTTAAATTTCCAAGATTAAGAGGAAGGGAAAAAGGCGTGATACGACGTTCGCTCTGTCTCACTTTTTCTCTCAATCTTTCTCACTCGCTTGCTCCCTACTCTCACTCCACGGCTAGTTGCTCATGCTACGTTCGCCCTGTCTTACTCTCTCTCAATCGGTCTCGACTCATTCTCTCTCTCTTTTCCGACACTTCCGTTGCATACCGGCGTGACGTTTCATCTGTAAAAATTTTACCCTCATGCGCCTAAAGAAGTTTCACTTCAAAAATCGACTTTTTCGGTATTTTCAGCTTAATTTACAAGCTGTTTTGGATCAAGCCATAGCCGTCGAAGATTCGGACATGCTGTGGACCCTCATTACTATTATATGCGCCAATTGTAAGTATTTTTTTATCATTTTCTGGGTTCCGTACCCAATCCCTAAAAACGCATCCCTATTTCTAAAACTTTGCTGTCCGTCTGTATGTTTGTTACCAGGCTCTCCTATTCACCGGTATCTGAACGAAGTAGCAAACGAGCATGCAGTCCACCTGATGGTAAGCGGTCACTGCTACCCTTCTGTAAACAACTTTATATAGAACATGAAGTTCTATCTAAAGTCAATCACAGATGCGTTGCTACTCCCGAAGACTATGATGGTCGTATCATATAAAAGTGTGCCAGCAACACCCTTCCATGTCGCGCAAGTACTGCTTCACGCTAGAAATAGGTGTGGCGGTGGTACTTTCCCGGTCGAACTACACTGGTTCTACCACCTACAATTAGTATATTACAACAGATCTATTTGGCAAACGTTTCTCTTTCGCCGATTCCAGCTCGCAATCTAACAGACGAGTCGACGTGCACGCTGCTGTGTCGCGCGGCGGCCGCGCGGGCGCGCTGCGGGCCGCCGCCGGGCCGCGCGCCGCCGCTCGGCCGCGCGACAGACCTGTTGCCCGTGAGTACATTTTATTTATTTATTTATTGTTAATTAGAACGATACAATACCACTTATACTAATTAACACAATAATATGAAGTTACATTTTCTTTCCTTTTTTTAATTTATTAAATAGAATTAAAGTAACGTAAAGAAATGCCAAATTTTTTTTTTTTTTTTTTTTTTTTTTATTTGACTGAAGTAGCAAACGAGCATGCAGTCTACCTGATGGTAAGTGGTCACTGCCGCCCATGGACATCTGTAATCAACTTCATATAGAACACACAGATCACAGATGCGTTGCTACTCCCGAGGACTATGATGGTCGCCTCATGTAAAAGTGTGCCGGCAACCACACCCTTCTATCGAAACGCAAGAAATGCTTCACGCTAGAAATAGGTAAATAAGTAATTAATTAATTCATTAATTTATGTTTGTACGTAACACGGACGGTAAGGATTTTGAACCGTATGTATGTTTGTTTGTTTGTTTGTTTGTTTGTTTGTATGTATGTATGTGTGAATGTATGTATATATGTATGAATTTACGTATTTATTAGTTACTACTCACCCGTCACATCTGTCGAAATTCGACCGTAATTTAAAATAAAACACTAAACTTCATATTGTCCAAAGTAGTACGAATATTTCGCAAATTTAATTTGTAATAATTATGTTCTTAGAAGTAAAGTGATTGATTAAAATGATTCCCATTTTTTGTACATATTAAGTTTGGATTATGTTTAATCTTAATACTCGATATACGCGTATTTCAATTAACCCGGTCGAACTACACCGGTTCTACCACCTTCATAACATACATACTTCTTTTTTTCAGTACATAGTCAAAGAATCGTCGCCACGAGCAAGACGATTACTTCTGGAGGCATTCGACCCAGTTCTCACATCGAGCTCCCAGGTTCAGATCTCGGAAGTGGCAGCGAGTGTCATCAACGTGGCAGACCAGCTGTGTAAGTTTCTTTTTAACGCTTCACACACTAGGTTCCCTGTGTCATAGATACCATGGACAAGACAAGGACACACCCAGACCAAGAAATTTTTTTATTTATTTATTTTATACCAACACAACTACCATTACATTAAACTCATTGTTAGCGATAGGGAGTTAAAATAAAGGAAACCGCGACACTGCTTTGAATTTGAGGGCCTCCGGAGGGCGTACAGGCGTACAGTAATACCCTGCTTTACGCGACCCCGTTAATACGCGGTTTCACTATAACGCGAAATTCAAATTTCACGATTGAGTGGTTCTGAACTTGAAGATGTCGCGATAGAAGATCTCGTAGAACATGTAGCGCACGACGATCCTCTCAACAATGAAGATCTGATCTGATCGAGTCAAAGAATAATCTTATAATAAATAGCTGCGATGAAGAAGAACAAGAAACTTTCAACTTTTAACTTCAAAATGCTCATTCAAAAATTCAGGTTTGGACATATTGCAGAGTAAAAACTGACATCTGTAAGCAACTTCATATAGAACACAGGTTCTATCTGAAGTCAATCACAGATGCGTTGCTACTCCCGAGGACTATGATGGTCGCCTCATATAAGTGTGCCGGCAACCACACCCTTCTATCGAAACGCAAGGAATGCTTCACGTTAGAGATAGGTGTGGCGGTGGTACTTCCCCGGTCGAACTACACTGGTTCTACTACCTTCAAACTATGGCTTAATATGAATATTACCTAATCTCTCTTTCTAAGAGAAGACCCGTGCCCAGCAGTGGGACAATAATGGGTTGACGACATCTAGTTGTAGCATGTAAATTTTGAAGGTGGTAGAACCAGTGTAGTTCGACCGGGGAAGTACCACCGCTACACCTATTTCTAGCGTGAAGCAGTTCTTGCGTTTCGATAGAAGGGTGTGGTTGCCGGCACACTTTTATATGAGGCGACCATCATAGTCCTCGGGAGTAGCAACGTGATTTACTTCAGATGGAACCCATGTTCTGTATGAAGTTGATTACAGATGTCCATGGGCGGCAGTAGCCACTTACCATCAGGTGGACTGCATGCTCGTTTGCTACTTCAGTCAGATAAAAAAAAAGCATGTAAATATTTTACTTTCAGGCAAAACAAGCCAAGCGAAACTCGATCTTCTGTCACCAATAATAAAGGCGATGAAGGAAAACAGCCTACTCTCACAGAAATTTCTGCCAGGGATGCTGATTCTCGTTCTGAAAACACAGCATTTTAACACAAAAACAGTTTTTAAAGAAATTTCCGAGATATTCCTACAGAAAACTACATTGTTTGACTCGAATGTATTATCTAAATTGGTGTACGATGTCGTAGATTCTCTGTGTGATGAGAATTTGGTAATAACAAAAACAAAGAAGGTAGTCGAAAATGCTGTGTCGTTTTTGAAGGAACTCTACGATTTGAATAGGAAACAGTTGCCCGAAGTTGTGGATGTGTTTAGTAACGCCGCGCGAGACCCCACCCCCCAAGTTCTGGGTGTTTTGAGCGCTATGAAAAGCGTGTTTGTGTGCGACATGCAGCTGTATAGAGAGTTTGTGGCGAAAAATGGCGTATTTTTTGAAAAAATCTACAATTTTGCAATGCTGCAGAGTCTCGTGATGATGCGGGAACCCGGTATCCATGATTCTGATATGGATAAGTATTCGGTGTGGTTAAGGGAAGCCATTTTGAACTTTGTTGCAACCTACGCAGATGTCTTGCTAGAGATATATTACGAGGTAGGTTTTTGGATTTTTTATTTAATACTCAATACTTGAGCAGTGATAGCCTAATGGTTGAAACTTGCCCTCTCGATCGGGAGGTCCGAGGTTCAAACCCAGGCACGCACCACTGATTTATGTGCGTATTATAAATTAATTATCACTGCTTATCGGCGAAGGAAAACATCGCGAGGAAACCTACACACCCGAGAGTTCTTTAAAAAAAAGTTCTCGGAGGTGTGTGAAGTCCACCAATTCGCACTAGGCCAGCGCGGTGGACTATGGCATAAACTCTCTCATTCTGAGAGAAGACCCGTGCCCAGCAGTGGGACAATAATGGGTTGATGGGACTCAATACTTTATTGCATACATACACAGTGAAGGTTATAATTAGGTGGTAAATATTATTTAGAGTCACACATAGATTGTATATATAGTTGTTTGATTTATTTTTCGAAGTACTCGTTTAAATCGTAGAAGCACTCTTTTATAAGGTACTTGTTCTAAAGTTGGCAAAAAGATTGTGTAATTTTTTACGCGTCTCATTTCGTCCGGTAAGTTATAAGAAATTTTTACACACATGGCATATGGCCCGGACCGATATAGCTTAAGCTTTGAGGAGGGAACTATCAAAAGGTTTTTATGGCGACCTAGGTTTCGCCGTGGTTGTTCATCGCGGGTGGTGAAGAAGTGCGGGAATTTTAATATAATTTACTTACTTTTTTACTCTTATTTACTTACTAGGAAAATAACATACATAAAATCAACTAAAAAAAAAAAAAAAACAACACACACTACCGTTTTATTTCGTTTATTATGTATGAGTTTGTGACAAACAAACTCATACATAATAAACGAAATAAAACATTGAATGTCTTACTATGAAAACACATAACGTCAAAATGACAGATGTCTTTGTCAAAATACACGCTATTGCTTTTATATGCAGCTTAGTTAATAAACCTCTTTTTACCTTTAACGGGTGCGTTCAAAATGGAAAATTATTACAATTTATTTAAATTAGATAAATATTGGTGCTACTTTGGACAATATGAAGTTTTTTATTTATTTATTTATTTATTTGTTTATGCACACACATAGAAATCAAATACATCGAGAACTTAAAATTAACATTAAGTGCAAAGGTACTGCTTATTTCTAATGAAATCTCTTCCAGCAGACCTGAGACTGGATATAGGTTAACACAAGGTAAGAAGTGCGCGCACTATACTGTGACAAATAAATACATACATAAATACATATACATAAATACATATACATACATAAATATTTTATTTTAAATTACGGTCGAATTTCGACCGTTGCAACGGATAGTATAGATAATTAGACGTGTTTTTTTTCAGAAAACGCTGAATATTATATCGGAAGTCATAGTAAGATCCACTCCGGGACAAATTCAATATATACAAAAAAGTTTATCCGTATGTATGTGTGCATTGCGACGAGAACTCAAGACGATACCCCAAGTGTTATATATGTCTGTGTCAAAGTGGTTTAAAAGCTTAGACCTATCGTGTATATCAAAAATGCTGAGTGAATCCTCGGATACGGATTGCGTTGATATGATAAAAGGGTTGAAGTGCGTCTTAGAGGTGTTCGGGGTTGACTGGTTGGCCGATGACGTCACAAGGGTAGCAGGGGAGTGGCTGGGGTACGTGCGGGAGGGGCGTGGCCAATGGCATGACGTCGTCGCGGTGTGTTTGATGGCGTTGCCGGCAGATGGCGTTGGACGGATTGTTATAGCAGGTGAGATAAGTATAAAGAGCTTTTTATGTCATTAAAGTAGCTACTAGCATGCAGTCTACCTAATGAGCAACTTCATATATTTTCTCTTTGTAATCTTATATATAAAATTCTCGTGTCACAGTTTCTGTTGCCATACTCCTCCGAAACGGCTTGACCGATTTATACCAAATTTTATATGCTTATTCAGTAGGTCTGAGAATCGGCCAACATCTATTTTTCATACCCCTTAAGGGTTGTCCACCCTTAACATTTTTTTTATTTTTTATATGGCAAAACAACGTTTGTCGGGACAGCTAATAATATCTATAGTAATAATTCAATATGCATAAATTTAATTAGACTAAGGATTTTTCTATTATAAAAGGCGGCGGATACCTAATCCCGCACAACTGAGGGACAACGATACGGCTGAAAAACAGCGCTGCATGGCATCTCCATTCTGTGTCGCCCCCCTACCAGATGGACCGATGACCTGAAGACAGCGAGAAACCGTTGGATTCAGAGGGCACTGGACCGGTTGGAGTGGCGCCATTTAGAGGAGACCTATGTCCTGCAGTGGAAATCAAAGGGCTGATGGATGGATGGTTTATTATTACATAGGGAAAAGGTTCTGTGTGAAGTCAGTCACACATGCGTTGAAACTCCCGTTAACTAAGATGGTCGCCTAAGATTTGGAGTTAGATTTGTATAGATTTGGCGAGCTTTTTTTGCAAAGCTCTGCAATTCAATATTTGCAAAATATTTCAATTCTTGCGAATGCGAACATCTGGGGTACAACCCATTATTGTCCCACTGCTGGGCACGGGTCTTCTCTCAGAATGAGAGTTTTAGGTCATAGTCCACCGCGCTGGCCAAGTGCAAATTGGTGGACTTCACACACCTCCGAGAACTTTTTTTTTTCAAGACCTCTCGGGTGTGTAGGTTTTCTCACGATGTTTTCCTTCGCCGAAAAGCAGTGATAATTAATTTATAATAGCAAGTATTTTTTTAGAAAAATCAGTGGTGCGTGCCTGGGTTTGAGCCTCAAACCGCCCGATCGAGAGTGCAATTTTCAACCATTAGGCTATCTCTGCGAACATCTAAAAACATGAAAATCTCTCGCCAGGCAGGTGATCATGGGGGATGGTACACGTCCCCCAAGAGATGAGCCCGTGAGCTACTGCGCTAGGGGACACCGGTTCGTTCCGTTGGAGTTTCCGAGTCCCCTACTACGAGCGTTGAGAAAGGCCACCGAGGAGGTCATAGTGGGTAAAAATCCTACATAACCCGGAGTCTCTCCCAAAACTTCGGTGTACCTTTTAAAGGTTTCCTCCCCGTAATAAAAAAAAGGCTAGGTTAGTTAGGTGATCATGCCAGGGGAGCGGCCGTGCTCCGACAGTCGTTCGGAACTTGTAAATATGCTGGATTCTGAGAATACTTCGATAGCGTGTTTCAGAATACTAGTAGCGCCATCTCTTGATGAGTAGCGGGAGGTCGTCACACTTTAATATTAGAATTGTGACTTTCAGATGACAAGGAAGATGTTATTACGTTTTGCAACACCTACATACCGGCATTCTCAGAGTTCTTTGTGAAGAATTCGGAATTATTTACTGGAGAGTGGAGCGAATTTTCGATTCTTTTGAACGATATAGTGCAGTATCGAGTAAGAAGGCGAAGAGATGATCCTGATGTTATAGAATTGGTGGATAAGGTGAGTTTCTTATTTAATACCTTAATATGATGGTCATACCCTCCTCTGCCCTCCTTTTTTTGTCACCAGTCACCGGTATATTGAACCACAAAGCCAAATACCATGTTTTATTGAGCTTGCATTATATTTGGCGGATTTCTGTAAAAAAAATAATCAACCCCTGTTTTACCCTCTTAGGGGTTGATTTGATACAAAATAAAGACATTTCATTTACTGACCATTTTACTTAGCCTGGTAAGCTTCGTAAATTGGTAACACTAAGGAAGTTCCGGGACTTCCTTCGCGTTACAAATGCTTACGAAGAAGAGTGGCAACCATCCTTTATTTTAATTAATCAAATATATACTAATCACCCATCACAACGATCGAAATTCGACCGTACTTCAATTCGAAACTCGAAAATTAATACACATAAAAATATATTAACATAATTGCAGTACCGGCACCTTTTGAAGGTTTCCACCTCGAGAACAAAAAAAAAGTACCTATATATGACATAACATTGGCATTTACTGTTTTCATAGTGATTAAGGCTCTATAATTTTGACATATTGCGCTAGTGAAAAAAAAAAGTAGGGCAAGGTACAACTTTTAATGAGTGTACGGGTTAGCCCGTAACCGTTTAAATAAACTAAATAAAAGAACTATAAAATCTTAAAACTGTATATATCCGTACTTAATAGAAATTAAACTAAAATGGGGTGAGTGACGCGCGGTACGCTTAATGACCGATTGCGAACTAATTTACAATTGTAAAGTAAAGCATAATTGGATGTAAACTGCTGACACAGGACTTTTGCCCCATCGGGCTCCTCCCAGATGGGCGGCTGGGCCCACCGCTCCGTCTAGTCTTTACGACGGTATGCGACCACACATACCGCCGTCCTTCCCGGGATTGCCTGACCGAACGGTTCGAGCTCCCACTCTAGCCGTCTGCAACCCCGGAAGCCTCTAGTCGCCTCTTACGACAGGCAGGGGATGCCGTAGCCCTATTCGGATCCCGGAACTACAGGGCGGCTGACACAGGACTGTACGTGCATTTCCCGTACAATGAAGTTTGTCAAACGTCCATTTTTTGTTTGTTTCTTCAGTCGTGGCCATCATACGAGTCAAAAAGCACCTTCAAGCAAAAACTAGCGTTACTCTCAGACCTCTCCTGTCTGAACACTAAGCTGCCAGCAAAGTCGAAGCCAATGCAGTGGTTGATAAGGACCATGGAGTCAGACGCCACTATGGAAGAGAAGACCAGGCTGGTGGCGCTTGTGCCTGCAGGCGAAGAGTACAGGTTGGTGTGACGAATGTCATTATTTAAACATTCACGAATAGGGTATTCGTGAATGTTTAAATAGGGGGAGGGGGGGGGGATACAACCCATTATTGTCCCACTGCTGGGCACGGGTCTTCTCTCAGAATGAGAGAGTTTATGCCATAGACCACCGCGCTGGCCAAGTGCGAATTGGTGGACTTCACGCACCTCCGAGAACTTTTTTTTAAGAACTCACGGGTGTGTAGCTTTCCTCACGATGTTTTCCTTCACCAAAAAGCAGTGATAATTAATTTCTAATACGCACATAATTTTAGAAAAATCAGTGGTGCCTGGGTGATCATCGGACCTCCCGATCGAAAGGGCCAATTTCGACCATTAGGCTATCACTGCTCTACTATTATATTAATACTGCCATTTGGCCACGGAACCCTAAAAAGAAGCACGTGACCTGAAGTCCCTCCAAAATCGAATCATGCTAGATCCCACCATCTTTAATTTGTTTCTAACCTTATCCTCCCTTAGCCAAGTGTTATGTCTCTTAGCCAAGTGTTATGTCTCTTAGCCAAGTGTTATGTCTCTTAGACAAGTGTTATGTTCTTTAGCCAAGTGTTTTGTACCTTCATCGTCAACCCATTATTGTCCCACTGTTGGGCATGGGTATTCTCTCAGAGTGAGAGGGTTTTAGGCCATAGTCCATCGCGCTGGCCAAGTGCGAATTGGTGGTCTTATATATGTCCTTTAGCCAACTTTATATTCCTTAGCCAAGTGTTGTCTCTTAGCCAAGTGTATTCACTAAGCCATGTGTTAGCTCTAAGCCAAGTGTTGAGTACCTTAGAAAAGTGTTACCTTCCTCAGCCAAGTGTTAAGTGTGTTAGATAATTTTTTATATAAATTATGAAGTAGCAAACGAGCATGCAGTCTATTTGATGGTAAGTGGTCACTGCCGCCCATGGGTATCTGTAAGCAAGTTCACATAAAACGTGAGTTCTATCTGAAGTCAGTCACAGACGCGTTGCTACTCGCGAGGACTATGATGGTCGCCTCATATAAAAGTGTACCGGCAACCACACCCTTCCATCTCGCGCAAGAAATGCTTCACGCTAGAAATATGTGTGGCGGTGGTTCTTCCCCGGTCGAACTACACTGGTTCTACCACCTTCCCCGTTTTTTACCCAATTTCCTACCCCGTTAGGCGATGACTTTTAAATACGCAACATGTCTTTAATTACCTCCCCAGTCGAACTACAATGTTCTACCACCTTTAAAAAGTGTCATGTCCCCTAGCCAAGTGTACCGAGGGTTCGCGGCTCGGCTCCCGGCGAGGGTGTCGGAGCTGGGCGCGGGCTCGGCGTACTCACTGCAGGCCATGCTGGACCACGCGGCCGCCACCGGGGACCCCACGCTCGTGGGGATCGTGGCCGCTTTTGCTGATGGTGAGTGGGGTTTCTGGAGTTTCGATTTACATATATAAGGCCCTGGTATGTGAAAAATGTGAGGAGTAAAATCTAGTGATGAATGACCTCGTTACGTTTTTTTATTGAATATAACGCCATCTAGTTAAAACTTTAGAACTATTTTATCAGTACGCGTGGATGGGATGCATAGGTTTCGTGATTACGTTTTGCCGAAATCTCAACGGTATTTAAAATAATAAATCGTTAAGATAAGTTATGTACATACTCTGTAAATAAGTACAATGTTAATATTTTAATACGTACTTTATATATTGGATATAATTTTTCAAAATGAACCATGTGTAGAATTATTTATATGTTTAGTGTGGGTATGGCGCCATCTATTTTAAATGCGAGTAAACTCCAGTCGTGCGTCGGAGCTGACACAAACAATCTTTTTATTTAGACAAATAGACAGCATAGTATACAACACATTTAAATCCTACTGTTGGACTATGAGTGTAGAAAGAAAGCGTTTTCTCGCTATCTGTCTCTATCAACCCAATGCCCCACTCAAATTCTTTTCCAGGGGATGTTACTAGGGGCTGGTGGGACGAAGCCTTCGACGATTGCATGAGGGTGGTCGCTTCGGACGTGGACATGGGGCTACTAAGGGCGGTGTACACCAGCGCTCGCGGCGGCCGGACCGTCGGTGTGTGTACACGCCTGCTTATACCGTTGTTGAGGTATGACGTCACTGATGCAACGTATTATACTACTACTCGACCAAAACAATTAGGCGCATGACAGTTGCAACGTCATTAGAACTAGGGATTTCCCATCCCGATACGAAGTGTATTCTGTTACCAAATACCAAGAGTATGTAGGTATACCATTGTTAAAACGCCATAGTATGGTTATTTGAAGGTGGTAGAGCCAGTGTAGTTCGACCGGTACCACCGCCACACCTATTTCTAGTGTGAAGTATTTCTTGCGTTTCGATAGAAGGGTGTGGTTGCCGGCACACTTTCACATGAGGCGACCATCATAGTCCTCGGAAGTAGCAACGCATCTGTGATTGGCTTCAGATGGAACCCACGTTTTGTATGAGGTTGTTTACAGATGTCGCAGGGCGGCAGTGACCTCTTACCATCAGGTGGACTGCATGCTCGTTTGCTACTTTAGTCAAATAAAAAAATATAGTGGTATATGTTCAATAGTCGTGAAGTTATTAAAGCACTTTCATGTGTTTAATATATTCGCAGACATGGTATATTTTCTTTCTTTTTTTATTTGTGTAAGAGACTGATGTCTGTTGAAGCACACGCTAGATTTTCGACTTGGGAGACAGGAATACTGAGCCCATGCATCTTCTGTTATTTAAAAACATGCCTATTTTGAATGTAAGACTCCTTTCTCCTCCACGAATAGTCTTTTTCCTATCCATTTTGAGGTTTATCGACGAATAAGCAACTAATTTAATAATAACTTTAAAAAATCAACAATCACTCATTAAACTAACTTTATAACGAAATAACATTAAACCCCTGCCGGCTAACGTAAACACCTAGACGATACACGACTGCACGTCACTAGGGGATGCGCGGGGTAAGAAGCGCGGTGCGGGGTATTGAACCACTTTTGTTTTATGCGCCTAATTGTTGTGGTCACGTAATACATACATTTTTTATAATAATAGTAATATTTATTTGCAGAAAGAAGGTACATTTTAGGTGGTAGGTACTTTAACAAATCCTCTTATTTCACCTAATTAGGCGTGCAAATTACAATAGAATACAATAGAATTAATCAGTAAGTTACAATTACATATTAATATATTATTAATTATATACAGTTCTTTTACTTATAAATTTTTATCAGATTGAAGTAGCAAACGAGCATGCAGTCCACCTGATGGTAAGTGGTCACTGCCCTATGGACATCTGTAAGAAACTTCAAAAAGAACATGGGTTCCATCTGAAGTCAATCACAGATACGTTGCTACTCCCGAGGACCATGATGGTCGCCTCATATTGCAGTGTGCCAGCAACCACACCCTTCCATCTCGCGCAAGAAATGCTTCACGCTAGACATAGGTGTGGCGGTGGTACTTCTCCGATCGAACTACACTGATTCTACCACCTGGAATTACCTTACCAACATTCGCGAATGCGTATTAAAATGTTTGATGTTTTATTTTTATTTCACGCTTAAAAAAAACTAACTTTTTTTTTGTGTTCGCGCCGGAGGATGTAGATTTTATGGCTACCTTTTTTTGGTTGAAAAACTGCAGTTCGACTTAAATTTGTATAGATTTACGACCTTTTTTTTTAAAAGCTTTTATTTAACTTACAATGTTTGTGTGTAAGTATGTGTGTTTAGGTCATATCTTGCAACGTGAATTTAACCCACTTCTCATTGTCCAATTGAGCTGAAATTTTGTATACATATATAGTTCTGACTACAATGCAATTATATACAATCAATATTGTTATTAATCCAAAATGGCCGACGCAACAAAATGGCGGACTACATATTTTTACCTACAAACCACCCTATATGGGTATCAAATGAAAGCTTTTAGATGATAAAAAATTTTACGATGCACAAAATGATGGGTTTGACTACTACAAAACTTTTTTTTTCTTTTCAGTGCACTGAAATAAAAGCTTGTTTTAAAAATATTTTTTTAATATTATTTTATTTGCAAAGCACTACAGTTTAATATTCGCAATGTTTCGCGAATATTGCTAATGCGAATGCGGAAATTCATCACATCACTTGTGTATATCAAAATCTATTCTCACAGATACACGCCTTCGTCGCTCTGTGAAGAATTCTTCTCCACGGTGCTTGAAGAACTGTTCTCCGTTCTGAGGAAGCGTCCGCGTGACGTCACGGCGACCAGCGTCTACCAGAAATGCGTTTTGGACTACACACGTGCTTTCGACGTGCTCAGGATAGCGTTTGAGAAGGTATTATATCTTTGTATAGATTTGAAGACTTATTTTTGCGAAGTACTGCAATTTATTCAGTATTTATTCTGCAAAGTAGTGCAGTCCATCTGATGGTAAGTGGTAATTGCCCGCTCCTGTACAGGAGATGTACATCTGTAGATGTACAGATGTACATCTGTAATCAACTACATACAGAGGGCTCCATCTCAAGTCAATCACAGATGCGTTGCTACTCCCGAAGACTATTAAGGTCGCCTCAAATAAAAGTGTGCCGGCAACCACACCCTTCCATCTCGCGCAAGAAATGCTTCACGCTAGTAAGTGACGCGGTGGTACTTCCCCGGTCGAACTACACTGGTTCTACCACCTTTCACGACAACCCGCGTGGCGGAGCGGTTAGTATACCGGTTTGTCGCTGTTAACGATAGTTAAACGGCCCGCCTGGTGATGACCAATTAAAAAAACCGATATGTATAAATTAATAATAAATTAATAATAAATAATAAATAATTAATAATAAAGTTCCTACTTACCTAAAATGATATAATACCCAGCGCGGGGGCAGTTATTTACAATTATTATTATTATAATAATAATTATAATTAATTATTTGTTATAGTTTTTATTTTTTAATTTTTATCATCTATACTAATATTATAAAGCTGAAGAGTTTGTTTGTTTGTTTGAACGCGCTAATCTCAGGAACTACTGGTTCGAATTGAAAAGTTCTTTTTATGTTGAATAGACCATTTATCGAGGAAGGTTTAAGGCTATATATATATATATATTATAAACGCGAGTGAAACCGCGGGAACTGCTAGTCATTTATATACATTTGTGTCATTTAATAATTTTCTGTTTATATTATATATTGATTGTACTGTTCTTGACCAGACGTGACTTCCATTCGGATCCTTCGGAAGACCAGCGCTGGCTGAAAATAATCAGCCAGCATAATGCTGAGAAGGGTCCGTTTTGTGATGTATACCACTCACATATTGCATGTTAGCTGGTACTATGTTATTATTGTGTCTATAAACTGTATGAGTGTGTACGCATTACGAATAAACGATTTCTTTCTTCTTTCACCGGCCGACCTGCGACCGCCAGTCGCCCGAGGGATGCACTATGCACATATCTATGTCCGTTGATTTTCTTTAACTTTCCCGTTTAACAGTGTTTTATATTGTAGTGTTACTTTGTATCGCAATAAAAAGTTTTCAATCCTTCACCTCGGCTTGTGCAATTTCGAACCACATCCGTTACAGTCGCGCAGTGGGTTCCGGGTTCGATTCGCGGTCAGACAGGTGTCTGAACGATGAATTTAGATTTCTGCTCTGGGTGTTTGTCTATTAAACAAATGTGTTCATCACAGATACCGAAAAGCAGTCTGGAGTCCCCGGACTCCCGTCTCTACAGTCAGACAGCGTCCTGCAACCGACCGCACTATCTAGTGATCAATGTTTGCAAGCTGGCAGCCGAGCTGAGGAAGACTGTGCGGTCGCCAGATGGCGCTGGGGACACCCTTAAGGGAATCGTCAGGTGAGTTTTATAAGTACAGTAGAAGCTCTTTATTCGCGGGGTGCGAATACAGGAACCGTGAATATGGAATGGTAATTTATATGGGGTTATACGTTCCCAGGCGACGACATAAAAATACCAAACACATAAAAAATCGATTTGATTTAAGCTTTTGACCGTACATTTTTACATATTATCTTCGGGTTTGGGCAATAGTTTAAAAAACGTAACGAGGTCATACATCAGTAGATCTTGCTCCTCACATTTTTCTTATACCGGGCCCTTATATATGCAAATCGATTCGTTAGGAGTAAAAAAAGAATCAGTATGTTTTTCATATCATTACATTGTCTGTCGTTGACAAGTATGTAAAAATTCATATTATGTTAATTCAAAGTTGGTCAAAATCGCTTTCAAAGATTCCGTTACACATACGATACGTTACGATAAATGGCCAGATAGATACATTCGACAGAGGGCGCGTTCCAGAGGACGCTCACAAAGCCCAAAAACGCTCAAAACGTCGTTCCACAAGACGACCGCGGTCGTTGTGGTCGCGGCGAATACGTCACTCATGACGTCATTACTGGGCGTAAGTCATGACGTCATGAGCGACGTATTTGCGACGCTCGCATCAACCCATGCCCACTGCTGGGCACGGGTCTTCTCCCAGAATGAGAGAGTTTAGGCCATAGTCCACCGCGCTGGCCAAGTGCGAATTGGTGGACTTCACACATCTCCGAGAACTTTTTTTTTTTAAGAACAAAACTCTGGTGTGTAGGTTTCCTCAAGATGTTTTCCTTCACCGAAAAGCAGTGATAATTAATTTCTAATACGCACATAAATCAGTGGTGCGTGCCTGGGTTTGAACCTCGGACCTCCCGATCGAGAGGGCAAGTTTCAACCATTAGGCTATCACTGCTCTAAAAAAATGTGGAACGCTTCACGATTTTGCGTGTCATCCTTGCGCAGGGCCATGCAAATCTTCTCTGTATCTGTACTAAAATTGGAAGTATATGTACTGCCGAAGCGAGTACACTCGCGACGCTCACGACGACCCATCTAACAAGGTGGGTCGAAGTGATCGTTCCACTAGAGAATACGTCAGTAACGCTCACAAGCTAATGGAACGGGAAAAACTGCGGTCGTGAGCGTGCGATTTGTGAACGTCTAATGGAACGCACCCTTAAGCTAATAAAAGAAGTTGAACTTCTCTTTTAGGCAGTTCCACTGCTCGAACTACAACTGCATGGCGGCGGCTATATGCTGCAAGGCGCCGAAGCCTTCCTTCTACCTCGCCGTCTTCGACGTGGAGGTCTGGGGGACCATCGTGGACCACGATGTCGTGTATCAGCTGCCTATTACTGAAGAATGGGTGAGTCTTATAATCTGATTGAAGTAGTAAACGATAATGCAGTCCACCTGATGGTAAGGTCACCGCCGTGACATCTGTAACCAACTTCATATAGAACATGGGTTGTATATAAAGTCAATGATGCGTTGCTACTCCCGAGTACTATGATGGTCGGACTCATATTGCAGTGTGCCGGCAACCACACCCTTCCATCTCGCGCAAGAACTGCTTCACGCTAGAAATAAGTGTGGCGGTGGTACTTTCCCGGTCGAACTACACTGGTTCTACCACCTAACTAAAACCCCGTGTTTATTTCAGAAACAACACACAACCAGACAGGCGGTTTCCATCGACATGGAGGGTGAGCACGCGTTGCTCAGCGCCGGGACGATGTCCCGGACCGTCCACTTCTTGAGGACACTCTCCGAGGACCCCTTCCTGTACGATATACCGGATTTGGGTGACAGTGTAAGTAGCTTTTAACTCGCATCATCATTTATTTTATTTATTTATTTTATTCACACACACACACACACACACACACACACACGCTTTCTACACTAATACCCCACAGTAGGATTTTCTCCTGTGTCGTGTGTACCATGGACATACACAAGACGAATACACAAACACCCAGACCCAGAATAGGAATCTAAACTCATCATTCAGATACCTGTCTGGCCGGGAATCGAACCCGGGACCCATTGCACGTCAGTCCGATATGGTAACCTCTGCGCCACGCGGGTCGTCAATTTTATTGAACGCCAACATAATGCACATTAATATATTACACAAAAACAAAACATAGTACATAAAGGGCATTACAATTATAGGCGTACACTTCGTGCTAGTTGTAGAAATATATTATTTAGTATGACGGAGGGGGTGGTTCTTTTTCGCTCATCGTATCAGGATAACCTACTGTGGGCTCTGATAGGGAATGTTAGCACGAGAATAAATTGCAGACTTGATTTTATCACACAGTATATTGCCGAATTAAACTTGTTACAATCACTGAATTAATCAAACTAAATTAAGTAGGCAAGTCATCGTAGCACTAAGAACGCGGGATGATTTTAGAGTCGTCTGCTTCGGCCGACCGTCCACGATAGACTGAGGTGTCGGCCATTAAACTGGTACAACCCTAACTTCATCGAACGCCACTAGGCGCTGGCATTTCGGTGTTGCCACAATACCGCTATTTCCGACAAGTATTTTAGCTTAAAAAAAAGAAGGACTGACTTCAAGTTATCTAAAGCAAAGTAGCTCAAATAACAAGCAAATTTAGATGTCTAATTTCCCACCCCTTTTTTTTTGTTTTCGAGGGGGAAACCTTCAAAAGGTACCCGACGCCGTGGGAGCGACGCAGGGTTATGTGGGATTTTTACCGCACTAAAACCCCCCGGTGGCCGTCCTCGGCGCTGAAAAGGAGGACTCCGGGATCACGAAACGACTTCAACCGGAATCCTCCGAGCGCGCTGCCCCATCGGGCTCCTCCCAGATGGGCGGCTGGGCCCACCGCTCCGTCTAGTCTTTACGACGGTATGCGACCACACATACCGCCGTCCTTCCCGGGGTCACCTGACTGAACGGTTCGAGCTCCCACTCTAGCCGTCTGCAACCCCGGAAGCCCCTTTGAGTCGCCTCTTACGACAGGCAGGGGATACCGTAGCCCTATTCTGACCCCGAGGCTACAGGGACGACTTTCCCACCCCTATGATATTTTTTTTTTTTTTTTTTTTTCAAAATTAGAAACAAACAAACAAACATCATCACTGAATGCTTTCCATGGTATATGTATACTGTTTTGGTGGCGGGAAACCTTCCGCCAGGCTAGGTGTTCCTGGGGAGCGGCCGTGCTCCGACAGTCGTTCGGAACTTGTGTATATGCGGGCTATTAAGAATACTTCGATAGCATGTTTCAGAATACTAGTAGCGCCATCTCTTGATGAGTAGCGGGAGGTCACACTGTGTATATATTACATACAAAGATATTTTATTATTTTACCTTCAATTTTACATTTCTACATTTTTATTTTTAACCAAATGGGCGTAGCAAACGAGCATGCAGTCTACCTGATGGTAAGTGGTCACTGCCGTATGGACATCTGTAAGCAACTACATACAGAACATGGGTTTTATCTGAAGTCAATCACAGATGCGTTGCTTGTCCCTGTAGCCTCGGGGTCAGAATAGGGCTACGGTATCCCCTGCCTGTCGTAAGAGGCGACTCAAAGGGGCTTCCGGGGTTGCAGACGGCTAGAGTGGGAGCTCGAACCGTTCAGTCAGGTGACCCCGGGAAGGACGGCGGTATGTGTGGTCGCATACCGTCGTAAAGACTAGACGGAGCGGTGGGCCCAGCCGCCCATCTGGGAGGAGCCCGATGGGGCAGCGCGCTCGGAGGATTCTGGTTGAAGTCGTTTCGTGATCCCGGAGTCCTCCTTTTCAGCGCCGAGGACGGCCACCGGGGGGTTTTAGTGCGGTAAAAATCCCACATAACCCTGCGTCGCTCCCACGGCGTCGGGTACCTTTGGAAGGTTTCCCCCTCGAAAACAAAAAAAAAAAAGATGCGTTGCTTGTCCCGAGGACTATAATGGTCGCCTCATGTAAAAGTGTGCCGGTAACCACATCATTCCATTGAAACGCAAGAAATGCTTCACGCTAGACAAATGTGGCGGTATTATTTTTTCCACTTAGTCTCTTACCTTCCAGTCGCAGACCATCCAGGAGTTGCAGCTAGTGGACAATCCGTTAAACCAGCACGAGTGTGCAGCGACCCTCACGGCGCTGTTCTGCCGCGCTGCGACCCTGGACGACGTGGCCTGGCGGAACGTTCTGTGTTCCGCGCTCGTGGACGGCACAGGGAACGTTCCCTGGCTGCTGGCCCAGGTTTGTGGCAGTTGCTTACACCCAGGAGTATAATGGTGAGGGTTGGAAGTCCCCGCTGTTGGACAATCCACTGAACCAGTGAGATTGTACATCGACTCTCACGGCGCGACCCTGGACGACGTGGCCTGGCGGAACGGTCTGTGTTCCGCGCTCGTGGACGGCACGGGGAACGTCCCATGGCTGCTGGCCCAGGTTTGTGGTAGTTGCTTACACCCAGGAGTATAATGGTGAGGGTTGGAAGTCTCGGCTTTTGGACAACCCACTAAACCAGTGACAGTGTTTAGCGACCTTCACGGCGTAACTCTGGACGACGTGGCCTGGTGGAACATTGTGTGTTGTGCTCTCGTGGATGGCACGGGGAACGTCCTCTGGCTGCTGGCCCAGGTTTGTGGTAGTTGCTTACACTCAGGAGAATAATGGTGAGGGTTGGAAGTCCCAGCTGTTGGACAACCCACTGAAATTGAAATTATTGAACTGCGTATTAGAAACTAATTATCACTGTTTTACGGTGAAGCAATCCATCGTGAAGAAACCTACACACGTTCTTTAAAAAAATCTCAGAGGTGTGTTATGTGTACCAATTTGCAGTTGGCCAGCGCGGTGGACTATGGACTAAACTCTCTCATTGTGAGAGAAGACCCGTGCCCAGCAGTGGGACAATAATTTTAGTAAAAAAGGGGATGTCGAAAAATGAGTTAAATCGAGAATCTAATAGAAGAAGAAGAAGAGAGAATAGCTATATTAAGGATAATAATAATAATAACCTTTTATTGCCATAAATTACAAACACATAAAGGAAATACATTTTATATAAAAATAGATAATGGCAAAGAGCGCGACTCAGCTTTCTAACTCTTGACCGAGGTCCCGAGAAGCGCTGTTTTTCAGTCGCCCTTATGATCCTTTTGATATTATACAGGATTTGGGGATCGCCAGCCGCTTCGAATCTTCTGCTTTGTGTGAACTCTGTATGTCCGTGTGTGTATGTGTGCGTGAGTATATGTGTGCATGTGTGTATATGTGTGAATGTAAGGATTAGGTAATATTAGCTTTTTCATAATACTTGCACTATGTTAAAAAAATATCTTTAATTTTAAGAATTGCCAACAGGAGGGCTTCAGGTTCTCAGCAGCGAGTTGTCTCTTTAAGAGAGCCAATTTGTATTTATTTTCGAAGCATTCGGTGCTCATTTGGATTCGTAGAGGTGGAGGCAGATCGTTCCAGATCCTCGCTGCTGCAAACCTGAAACACGCCCTGTACCTAGCAGACTTATGTCTTGGGATTTTAAGTTGGTTACGAGCGTTCAATCGAGAGCTTTTGTTGGTGAGGTCTTTTACCCGGAGCAGTTTCTCAAGTAAGGATCGTTATATTAAAGTTGCATATTACAGATCGTATGCAATTGCAAGGAGGAGATGAGAGCGCACGCTACGGCTCTCCGGCCGGCGCTGCTCGCGCTCGTGTCGAACACAGCTCGAGACAAATTGAACAGGCTTCACGTGGAGATCGTGAGACCTATTTGATTTTTTTCACATACAAGCACGCACGCAATCACACAAACACACACAAACACACAAAATGCACACATACACACACTCATACACACACAATCTCTCTTTTTATATCTCTCTCTCTCTTACACACACACAGACACAGAGAGAGAGACTCTCTATCTCTTTCTGTCTCCCTCTCTCTCTCTCTCACACACACACACACACACACACACACACACATTAGTGTTGTAACGAATATTCGCATCGCATTTTTAGATTTGCGTTTTTTTTGCGTGTATTGAATTGCAGTGCTTTACAAAAAAGGTCGTCAAATCTAAATTTAATTCGAACTTCAGTTTGTCGACCAAATAAAAGAAAAGGTCGTCAAAATTGATATCCTCCGTCGGCTACACCGAAAACCGAAAGACATTTGCATTCGCATTCGCGAATATCCGTTATATCACTAATTAGCATAGATTGCGGCCTGACGCACAATGGATCCCGGGTTCGATTCCCCGCCAGACAGGTATCTGAATGATGAGTTTAGATTCGTGTTCTGGGTCTGGGTGTATGTGTATTTGTCTTGTGTGTGTCCATGGTACCCACGACACAGGAGAAAATCCTATTGTGGGGCTATGGTCATAGAAAGCGTGTATTATTTAAGACTAACTTATATATAAGGCAAGATACAGGAGCTAACTTTAATTGCAATGTAAAAAAACATGATCGAAAAAAAATACAACATAACGAAAAATGTGTGCGTACACTCGTAAGAAGTGAAACTTCTTTATGACGTTATTTTTCAAAAAATAATTTACTATATGCAACTTTACAGAATTTGGTTAGATAAAGTTAAATTAGATAAAGTTTAATAAAAGGCTTTTATTAAACTTTATCTAATAATCTAATCTATAATAATCTATCTAATATCGTAGGGATAAGAAAAAGATGGCGCGTAACGGAATAAAAAAAGATGGCGCGTAACAGAATAAAAAAAGATGGCGCGTAACGGAAAAAGATGGCGCGTAACGAAAAAATGTTACACTAAATTTTTTTCCAACCCCGATAAAGAAGTTTCACTTCAACAAAAAAGACAAACCCGCTGAGTTTCTTGCCGGATCTTCTCAGTTGAGGTCGTGTTCAGATCCGGTTGTAGTGTAAGAAAAATGTAACTGACAATTTGTAAGTGCCCCCGTAGGCCTATACAAAATAAAGACTTAATTTCATATAAAGTCAAAAATGATTACTGATTTAACGCTTAAATTTCAGCTGAAAACTATAATCCACTGGCGCGAGGACACAAACGAAATACCACACTCCGCTTCAGAACATTTCAACAATGTCATCAAAGCATTGATTCTAACAATAAAGAGTTACAAGAGACAAAACATAGTACTGAATTTGTTAGAAAAATTACGCATTTTATCAGAAATGTATGCACCGTTTGTGCGTGTGTGCGTTGAGTGGTTCGACGCGGCGTCTGGATGTGTGGGTGAGTAAAAAAAAATAAGTTAAATTGTCGTTATAATGAAAAATCGATTAATAATGTAAGAAAAAAATGCTGTGCTGACAATACTGCTACCTACAGTTTCTAACTATAGATATTCATCCTGATGAAATAAATAGGCGGAATTAACATTTATTAAGAACAGTGATAGCCTAATGGTTGAAACTTGCCCTCTCAATCGAGAGGTCCGAGGTTCAAACCCAGGCACGCCACCACCACCGCCACCACTGGTTTAAGTGCGTATTAGAAATTAATTATCACAGCTTTTCGGTGAAGGAAAACATCGTGATGAAACCTACACACCCGAGAGATCTTAAAATAGAAAAGTTCTCGGAGGTGAGTACAGTCCACCAATTCGCACTTGGCCAGAGCGGTGGACTACGGCCCAAACTCTCATTCTGAGAGAAGACCCGTGCCCAGTAGTGGGACAATAATGGGTTGTACCCCACCTTTTTATCTGATTTAAGAAGCATACGAGTGTCCAGTCCACCTGATGGTAAGTGATCACTGCCGTATGGACATCTGTACAACTTCATACAGAACATGGGTTCCATCTGAAGACAATTACACATGCGTTGCTACTCCCGAGGACTATGATGGTCACCTCATTTTGCAGTGTGCCGGCGTCACACCCGTCCATCTCGCGCAAGAAGTACTTTTCGCTAGAATTAGGTGTGGTGGTGGTACCTCCTGGTCGAACTACACTGGTTCTACCACCCGGTCTAAAAATAATGTTTAAAAAAATAACAATACCGCCATCTATTGGTTGCGTTGCAATTATAACTACGATACCTCTTGTCCTCGTAAGGGAAAAGTTTCATCAAATTGGGTTAATCCGTTTGATGTAATACAGTGCGCGAATTAAGCCAGCGCGGGGCCTGTATCAAATTCTGACAGGAGGGCAATAGTTTGCCTTAAGTAAGGGTATTAAATAAAACAAAACTGTTACTAGTAAACTTTTGTATGGATTTAATGGAGGTAATGAGCAGGCAAGCATTTAAAGACAAAGTCACAGGTTATTTACACCTTAAACAACATTTCCGGAACTAATTGTAATGATTCTCGTTGTTTATATTTGTATTGTGTTTATTATATTTATATAGTGTTTATTTATTATTATTATTTTAACTTTATTACTTTATTAGTATACATGCATATTTATATTTAATATCTATTTTTGTTTTGTTTTTTTTTTCTTCCTTTTCTATTCTAATATTTCAATTTAATATAATACCGCCTTCGATGCTATCTGCTTTTTCTAAAGGTCGACTGGGAGAGAATGCCAATGGCATTAAGTCCGCCTTTGTACCACTTTAGGCATATAAGTATAAATAAATAAAAAATAAATAAATAAATAATCTGGGAAAATTTAGAGATGACAATTTTTATATCTACTTTCTATAGTAAAATATAAATAGCAAATAGGTGTTGGGCCGCGGCGCCCCTCTAGTCGCGGGGCCCGTAGTATTTGCTACTCTTGCTATGTGGCTAATCCGGCACTATATATTATATATTTTTTATGATATAATATATTTTTTAGGAGCCGACACAAAAGAAATCGAACTAAAAATACTGAAAATCCTCTCGAAAAACAAAGTGGACATGACCGTGTTGATGCCGAAGATATTCGAAATTTTCGAAAAGTCCACTAGTGACTTGAACATCGAGGTGCCGCGGTTGCTGGGGGCAGCGCTGGCCACGCTGGCCCACCCGGACGATGTCGTGGCGAGGTTCAGGTCGGTGGTGGCCGGGGTGAGACGGAGCAGCGTGGCCAACTACGTGAAGATCGTGTATTACACCCAGATGGGATACCCCGCTTGCTGCGATACCAAGATTATCAGGTAACTGACACAAAATCACATAAACTTGCATGTACATACACACAACATATAAACAAATATTCATTGTTGCACACGCACGCTGACAAACAAGCATAAACATACACGAATATAGGTAGATAGAGACACGGTCGCACGTATTTATGTACACGCGCACACTCATATGCACGCACACACACACACTTGAGCACACACGCACTCGCACACGCACACGCACACAACTACAAACACACACACAATACAGAAACACATTAATTGTTGCACACGCACGCTGCCATATAAGCATACAACACACAAACACAGATATAGACACGGTCGCACGTATTTATGTACACGCGCACACTCACACGCACACACACACACACACACCGTGCGCACACACAGACACACATACATACACATTGTATACACAAGCACGCATTATATAACCACACGCGTAAATATAACTGTACCACTGGCAAGAATATTACAGTGTGGAGCCTTCACAGACTTACTTTGGTTCCCAGATAACTTTATATGAGGCGACCATCATAGTCCTCGGGAGTAGCAACGCATCTGTGATTGACTTTAGATAGAACCCATGTTCTAAATGCAGTGTATATGCATTCCAATATACATTACTATTTCGACGCAAAATAAATACAAACGTACTACTCGACCAAAATAATTAGGCGCACGACAGTTGAAACGTCATTAGAACTAGGGATTTCCCATCCCGATACGAAGTGTATTCTATTACCAAATACCAAGAGTATGTAGGTATACCATTACTAAAACATACACCATAGTGGTGTATTTTCAATAGTCTAGTATTTATTAAAGCACTTTCATGTGTTTAACATTCACATGCGCATTCGCAGACATGGAATATTTTCTTTCTTTTTTATTTGTGTAAGAGACTGATGCCTGTTGCAGCACACATTCGATTTTCGACTTTGGAAATAGGATTAATGAGCCCAATACTCTTCTCTTGTTAAAAAAATGCATGTTTTGAATGTAAGAGTCCTTTCTCCTTCACGTATAGTCTTAATTCCTACCTATTTTGAGGTTTATTGACGAATAATCAACTAATTTAATAATAGCTTTAAAAATTCAACAATCCCTCATTAAACTAACATTATAACGAAACAACATTAAACGCGTGCTGGCTAACGTAAACACCTAGACGATACACGCCTGCCCGTCCCTAGACGACGCGCGGGGTAAGAAGCGAGGTGCGGGGTATTGAACCACTTTTGTTTTATGCGCCTAATTGTTGTGGTCGAGTAATACTAATTAAATTTTATAAATAATACAAAAACCGAAGAAGAAAAAGCGATATATCGTTTTACTGGGTATCTTTTTAATTGAACACTGTTACTTGTTATATATAATCGAGTAACTTTTTTTCTTCCTTATTTCTGTTTTTATAAAAATTTCTTATTTCTCATCCACTTGTGGTTACCGGCGCATTTGAAGCGACCATCTTAGTCTTTCGGAATAACAACGCACCTGTGATTAAATTCTCTCTCTCGCCAACCCATTACTGTCCCACTGCTGGGCACGGGTGTTCACTCAGAATGAGAGAGTTTAGGCCATAGTCCACCGCGCTGACCAAGTGCGAATTGGTGGACATTAAATTCAGATAGAGGCTATGTTCCGTATGAAGTTCCTTACAGATGTCCATACGGCAGTGGCCACTTACCATCAGGTGGACTGCATGCTCGTTTGCTACTTCAGTCAGATATAAAAAACTTTGCCTTCAATACGCCTTTTTTAAAGAGACTTAGTGTTTGTAACATGTTTTCTTTCCAGGGAGATAGTCGACCTGGTTTCCAAGATACCGGGTAGGGAGAAACAGAAGTGCTTGGACATCATCGCTTTGTATCTGTCGGGATCGAACCCGGGACAACACGTGAATGAATTGTTCGATGCGGTGAGTTTAGATTGTTTTTATAAGGTGAAGTAGCAAACGAGCATGCAGTCCACCTGATGGTAAGTGTCACTGCCGTCGTCCCTGTAGTTCCGGGATCAGAATAGGGCTACGGCATCCCCTGCTTGTCGTAAGAGGCGACTGAATGGGGCTTCTGGGTTTGCGGGCGGCTAGAGTGGGAGCTGGAACCGTTCGGTCAGGCGATCCCGGGAAGGACGGCGGTATATGTGGTCGCATACCGTCGTAAAGACTAGACGGGGCGGTGGGCCCAGCCGCTCATCTGAGAGGAGCCCGATGGGGCAACGCGCTCGGAGGATTCCGGTTGCGGTCGGACCGAGTTCCCGGAGTCCTCTTTATAGCGCCGAGGACGGCCACCGGGGGGTTTTAGTGCGGTAAAAACCCCACATAACCCTGCGTCGCTCCCACAGCGTCGGGTACCTTTTGAAGGTTTCCCCCTCGAGAACAAAAAAAAAGTGTCACTGCCATATGGACATCTGTAAGCAACTTCTTATAGAATACTATTTGACTAAGCAATCTTGTTTTGCCTAAAACTCAAATATCTAAAATTATCTAACACTATGGCATTTATTATATATAAAAACCTTCCTCTTGAATCACCCTATCTATTGAAAAAAAATGTGTGCGTGTACTAGCGTACACTCGTAAGAAGTGAAACTTCTTTATGACGTTATTTTTCAAAAAATAATTTACTATATGCAACTTTACAGAAATTGGTTGAATAAAGTTAAATTAGATAAAGTTTAATAAAAGGCTTTTATTAAACTTTATCTAATAATCTAATCTATAATAATCCATCTAATATCACGCGTGGTAGGGATAAGAAAAAGATGGCGCGTAACGGAAAAAAAAGATGGCGCGTAACAGAAAAAGATGGCGCGTAACGGAAAAAGAAGGCGCGTAACGAAAAAATGTTACACTAAATTTTTTTCCAACCCCGATAAAGAAGTTTCACTTCAAAACTGCATTAAAATCCGTAGCGTAGTTTCAAAGATCTAAGCATACATAGGGACAGACAGCGAGAAGCGACTTCGTTTTATACTATGTAGTGATGAACGAAAAACTAAAACTCACAAAAAGGAGTCGTGCACTTTTGGATTTTCAAAAATATTATTATTTATTGTAAATAAAACTATATTTTCGGTTACCTTTAAATTTAATTAAAATTTTTGCCACATATTCCCAGCTGGATATATCCCAGCTGCTCCTGAGGGGCGAGGGGTTGAATATCGCGCTGAAGGGTCTACCGCTGATGGACGAGGGTCTGCGGAGGCGGGTGGTGGGGCAGCTGGCGGGGGGGCGGGGGGCGCTGGACGTGCTGGTCACCGCGTTGGAAGGTAAGGGGGAAACCTCTTTTTTTAATTTGTTTTTAGCAAACGAGCATGCAGTCCACCTGATGGTAAGTGGTCACTGCTCTATGGACATCTGTAGGCAACTACACAAAACATGGGTTCCATCTGAAGTCAATCGCAGATGCGTTGCTATTCCCGAGGACTAAGATGGATAGTCCTCGGGAGTGGCAACGCATCTGTGATTGACTTCAGATAGAACCTCTGTTCTATACGAAGTTGCTTACAGATGGTAATGATACCTGCTTTGCTACTACAAATTACAATAAAATAAATGTACTTAAAATAACTCAAAATTTAATACAATTTAAACAAATTAATTATTTTAGTTATTTTCGTGTTACTTTCGACGATATCAAGTTTAGTTTTTGAGTTGAGTTACGGTCGAATTTCGACCGGTGCAATGGGTGCTTAGTGTGGTGGCAACAACGGTCATTGCACTTTACCTGCCTTAGCAACTGACCATAATGTACGTCAATGAAATATGACTACTAGGCACGTGTAACAATTAATTAGCGTTGATTAAAATATTCAATAAATGAGTATGAAATCGCAATTGGTGTGTATTACTTGTGTCTTACCTTCATACTCCACAAAATCACAAAACAGACACGCACCGCACACTCACACACCTACATTGGTGACCCCGACGTTCCACGCCTATATTAGTATAAATTACTAGCTGTCCCGACAAACGATTTCCCGTATAAAAAAAAATGTTAAGGGTGGACAACCCTTAAGGGGTATGAAAAATAGATGTTGGCCGATTCTCAGACCTACTGAATAAGCATATAAAATTTGGTAAAAATCGGTCAAGCCGTTTCGGAGGAGTATGGCAACAAAAACTGTGACACGAGAATTTTATATATTAGATACTTGTCGCATTACAGTAACCCTATCAAAATCGGTCGAGCCGCCGTCCAAGCGACGCGCCACATCGCCGCTACTGACGGGCGAGTTGCGGCCGATAGTATCGCGTATCGCCGCCGGGCTGACGGGGGATTCGGTGGCGAGGGTGGCGGGCTGTCTGTCTGCGGATACAGCGATCAGGTGGGACTGGAACTTAGCTAAAATGTCTGAATTAAAAGTGCTACAAAGGTAATACAGTTGTGATGTGACGAATGTTTTACATTTGATATTCGCGAATGCGAATGCGAATATTGTTTTTGTAGTTTACTCCTTAAGAATCGATTTGCATATATAAGGGCCCGGTATGAGAAGAATATGAGGAGTAGAATCTACTGATGAATGTCCTCGTTACGTGTTTTTATTGAGTATAACGCCATCTAGTTACAATTTTAGAACTATTTTATCAGTACGCGTGGATGGTATGCATAGGTTTCGTGATTACGTTTTACCGTAATCTCAATAGTATTGAAAATAGTAAATCGTTAAGATAAGTAATATAAATACTCTGTCAACACGTACAATATTAATATTTTAATAAAAATATATTATATATAATTTTTCAAAATGAACAATGTATTGGTATTATTTTTATGTTTAGTGTGGGAGTATGGCGCCATCTATTTTAAATGCGAGTAAACTCCAGTCGTCGGAGCTGACACACACACTTTTTTTCAGCCCTTAATATAGGGTGCCGGAGGATATAAATTGGGCAACTTTTTTTTCTAGGTCGAAAAATTGCAATTCGATTTCAATTTGGATAGATATGGCGACAGTTATTTACGCAGTATTTTTTTCATTGATACATCATTATACTTTCTCACAAACAGCCGCTTCCATATTCGTCCGGTTTCCGAGCAGCTCGTCTCGATCCGTGCGAGCTTCGTACTGTCGTACCATATACATACACGTTAAGCGAACGCTCGCCCGCGCTACATGGTAGGCGAAGTTGAGGGTGTTAGGTTTTTCGTTACGGAATTTCTTGTTTCGGTCGCCGCGCTCAAAGCCCGCGATTAAAGCTATGCAATAGCTTAAAAACCAATCGCATTCGCGAATGTCTGCAAGGGATATTCTCATTCGCATTCACAAAAATGTTCAAATAACACATTCAAATAACAGTTTTTTTTGTTTGGTAAGAAACAAAAGGTAACAAGGTATGTAATGTAACTTTAGTTGGTGGTAGAACCAGTGTAGTTCGACCGGGGAAGTACCACCGCCACACCTATTTCTAGCGTGAAGCATTCCTTGCGTTTCATTGGAAGGGTGTGGTTGCCGGCACACTTTCACATGAGGCGGCCATCATAGTCCTCGGGAGTAGCAACGCATCTGTGATTGACTTCAGATGGAACCCATGTACTGTATGAAGTTGATTACATGTGTCCATACGGCAGTGACCACTTACCATCAGATGGACTGCATGCTCGTTTGCTACTTCAATATTATAAAAAAACTAGATGAACCCCGCTTCGCCCGCGTTAAAAAAATCGATGTATCGATTGTCCCGTGGGAAGAAGATATTTTTCACAGTAAAAAGTAGCCTATATGTTAATCCAGAGTATCAGCTAACTCCCTACCAAATTTCATGAAAATCGCTTCAGCCGTTTACACGTGAAGAAGTAACAAACATACACACAAACTTTCGCCTTTATAATATTAGTATGATGTCACAACATTCCTTACATCACTAATACATAGAGCTAAGGAAAGACTTAATTTTCAGATTTTTCGAAGCCTTCCTCATAGCAGTGTACTACCCGATGACGTCCCGGGGTCTGGGTGCTAGCGCGTCGCTCGCCCTGGACCTGTTCTTCCACCGGCTGAGGTCTCAGGAGGCCTTCAAGAGGGCCACGTTGAGGGATAAGCCCTTGGATTTAGGGTGAGTGGTTTTTCTGCTTTTTTTGAAGTGAAACTTCTTTATCGGGGTTGGAAAAAAATTTAGTGTAACATTTTTTCGTTACGCGCCATCTTTTTCTGTTACGCGCCATCTTTTTTTTCGTTACGCGTCATATTTTTCTGCTACGCGCCATCTTTTTCTTATCCCTACCACGCGTGATATTAGATAGATTATTATAGATTAGATAAAGTTTAATAAAAACCTTTTATTAAACTTTATCTAATTTAACTTTATTTAACCAATTTCTGTACAGTTGCATATAGTAAATTATTTTTTGAAAAATAACGTCATAAAGAAGTTTCACTTCTTACGAGTGTACGCTAGTACACGCACACATTTTTTATTGTAATGAAGTAGCAAACGAGCATATAGTCCACCGGATGGTAAGTGGTCACTGCGGTAAGGACATCTGTACAACTTCATACAGAACATAGGTTTTATCTGAAGTCAATCACAGATGCGTTGCTACTCCCGAGGACTATGATGGTCGCCTCATATAAAAGTGCCGAAAACCACACCCAAATTTAAAAATCGCATTTCATGAGTACCCTTTACATAAAATAGAAGGTGTGTGTGTACTATGTACACGCTTTAGAAGTTATACTTCTTTGGCGTAACAAGATAAAAAACTTTTTAAAAAATTTATCATTCGCCTTATTCTACATTTTGTAGAAAAAAATGACACTAACCGTGGGAAACTAAACCTCCGGGTGTCGGTTTTTTGTGACGGTGTGCGCGCGCATCGTAAAACTGAAATGTTGACTACAGCTAACTTCAGGGTGTCGGTTTTTCGTGACGGTATGCGCGCATCGTAAAACTGAAATGTTGACTACAGCTAACTTCAGGGTGTCGGTTTTTCGTGACGGTGTGCGCGCATCGTAAAACTGAAATGTTGACTACAGCTAACTTCAGGGTGTCGGTTTTTCGTGACGGTGTGCGCGCATCGTAAACTGAAATGTTGACTACAGCTAACTTCAGGGTGTCGATTTTTCGTGACGGTGTGCGCGCATCGTAAAACTGAAATGTTGACTACAGCTAGCTAACTTCAGGGTGTCGGTTTTTCGTGACGGTGTGCGCGCGCATCGTAAAACTGAAATGTTGACTACAGCTAACTTCAGGGTGTCGGTTTTTCGTGACGGTGTGCGCGCATCGTAAAACTGAAATGTTGACTACAGCTAACTTCAGGGTGTCGGTTTTTCGTGACGGTGTGCGCGCATCGTAAAACTGAAATGTTGACTACAGCTAACTTCAGGGTGTCGGTTTTTCGTGACGGTGTGCGCGCATCGTAAACTGAAATGTTTACTACAGCTAACTTCAGGGTGTCGGTTTTTCGTGACGGTGTGCGCGCATCGTAAAACTGAAATGTTGACTACAGCTAGCTAACTTCAGGGTGTCGGTTTTTCGTGACGGTGTGCGCGCGCATCGTAAAACTGAAATGTTGAATACAGCTAACTTCAGGGTGTCGGTTTTTCGTGACGGTGTGCGCGCATCGTAAAACTGAAATATTGACCATAGCTAACTTCAGGGTGTCGGTTTTTCGTGACGGTGTGCGCACGCATTGTAAAACTGAAATATTGACCATAGCTAACTTCAGGGTGTCGGTTTTTCGTGACGGTGTGCGCACGCATCGTAAAACTGAAATATTGACCATAGCTAACTTCAGGGTGTCGGTTTTTCGTGACGGTGTGCGCGCGCATCGTAAAACTGAAATGTTGACTACAGCTAACTTCAGGGTGTCGGTTTTTCGTGACGGTGTGCGCGCATCGTAAAACTGAAATATTGACCATAGCTAACTTCAGGGTGTCGGTTTTTCGTGACGGTGTGCGCACGCTTCGTAAAAGTTTACTCTCATAAATTTTGCCTAACGCGCCAAAAGAATAACTTCACAAAAATTTATTAATACCGCGATTATTAGTTACAACGCTTTCTACACTCATAGCCCTACGCTAGGATTTTCTCCTGTATCGTGGGTGCCATGGACACACACAAGACGAATACACAAACACCCAGACCCAGTACAACAATCTAAACTCATCATTCAGATACCTGTCTGATCGAACCCGGGACCCATTGCGCATCAGACCGGTATGGTAACCGCTGCGCCACGCGGGAGCTTATAAGAAATAAAGTATATCTTTGTTGTTTCAGAGAAACTATACAAACAAATGCTCCGAGGGCTTCAACCGGGAATTTAACACAAATCGGTCAAGGAATAACTGTGTCAGGTTAGTTATTTTTTATTTTATCTTTGTAAAGAAGTTCTTAAATGTGTATGAAGAAAAAAAACATTCACTTGTTCATTCGAACGAATGAACAACTCCCACTCAAATTGGTCTATTTTTCAGGCGTTCCATCTAACACGGAAATCGACGTACAAATTCCTATTGATGAGATTTTACATAAGATATTGCAGTTTGCTAAAGTAAGTATTTGATATTCATCTGTTTATTTGACTTTGAGGCTGTAAAAAATATCGATTTTTGAATAAAACTTCTTCGCGCGCGGTATGTTTGATGCAGCGATAGCCTAATGGTTGAAACTCGCCCTCTCGATCGGGAGGTGCGAGGTTCAAATCACGGGCACCACTGCTAGTCTTGGTGCTGGTTCGAGCTCCCACTCTAGCCACCCGCGACCCCGGAAGCCCCCTTTAGCCGCCTCTTACGACAGGCAGGGGATACCGTAGCCCTATTCTGATCCCGGAACTACAGGGATGGTTGGCTGTACCGAGACATTTGGAATGAAAGACCGACCGACCGACCGACTTCGTGCTATTATTGTCACTAAATTTTATATAGTAATTATATAGTGCAATTTTGTGATGATATAGTATGGTGATTTCAACTATACTATACCATACCATATACATACACGTTAAGCGGACGCTCGGCCGCGCTACATGGTAGGCGGAGTGGATGTGTTAGGTATTTTCGTTACGGAATTTCTTGATTCGGTCGAAGTGCTCAAGCCGCGATAAAAGCTATGCAATAGCTTAAAAATATGTAGCCGTTATGATGAAAATATTCGGTGCCTCTTTTTATAAATTTAAAATAGCAATGTAAGCATGTATCATGCAGTCCACCTGATGGTAAGTGGCCACTGCCCATGGACATCTGTAAGCAACTTCATACAGAACATGGGTTCTATCTAAAGTCAATCACAGCTGCGTTGCTACTCCCGAGGACTATGATGGTCGCCTCATGTGAAAGTGTGCCGGCAACCACACCCTTCCATCTCGCGCAAGAAATGCTTCGCGTTAGAAATAGGTGTGGCGGTGGCACTTCCCCGGGCGAACTACACTGGTTCTACCATCTTTATAAATTCGTTACTATGTATGTATTTCTATTTCGTTTACTATGTATGTGTTTGTGACAAATGCACGGTAGTGTGTGTAATGTGTTTTTCGTATAGAACATAGTTCCTATCTGAAGAGTGTGGTTGTCAGTATACTTTTATGAGGCGACCGTCTTAGTCCTCGGGAGTAGCAACGCATCTGTGATTGTACTTCAGATGGAACCGATGTTCTGTATGTAGTTGCTTACAGATGTCAATCCGGCAGTAATCACTTACCATCAGGTGGGCTGCATGCTCGTTTGCTACTTCAGTTAGATAAAAGAAAAATATTTTCTACATTAGTCCCAGCGGTTAGTGGCGGAGGAACTGTTCGTGCAAGTGTGGCGACGGTCGCGCAGCCCCTACACGGAGGTGGCAGCCGACCACCTGGCGGAGATGCTGCAACACGCCACCACTCTCGTCCTGAGCGCCTGCAGGACCTTCCTCGATGCCTGCTCTAACGTTGATGGGTAAGATTTTTAATAGGAAATGAAATGTATCGTCCCTGTAGTTCCGGGATCAGAATAGGGCTACGGCATCCCCTGCCTGTCGTAAGAGACGACTAAAAGGGGCTTCCGGGGTTGCAGGCTGCTAGAGTGGGAGCTTGAACCGTTCGGTCAGGCGATCCCGGGAAGGGCAGCGGTATATGTGGTCGCATACCGTCGTAAAGACTAGACGGAGCGGTGGGCCCAGCCACCCATCTGGGAGGAGCCCGATGGGGCAACGCGCTCAGAGGATTCCGGTTGCGGTCGGACCGAGTTCTCGGAGTCCTCTTTATAGCGCCGAGGACGGCCACCGGGGGGTTTTAGTGCGGTAAAGATCCTACATAACCCTGCGTCGCTCCCACGGCGTCGGGTACCTTTTAAAGGTTTCCCCCTCGAAAACAAAAAAAAGACTACGGCCTAAACTCTCACATTCTGAGAGAAGACCCGTGCCCAGCAGTGGGACAATAATGGGTTCACGAGAGATTTATTTTTAAAATATATTTACAATCATAATTATTTACATGGTAATGAAAGTTAGCTCCAGTATCTTGCCGTACTTCGCCTTTAGTTTTGACAACCCGCGTGGCGAGGTTACCATACCGGTCTGACGCGCAATGGGTTCCGGGTTCGATTCCCGGACAGACAGGTATCTGAATGAGTTTAGATTCGTGTTCTGGGTCTGGGTGTTTGTGTATTCGCCTTGTGTGTGTCCATGATACTCACGACACAGGAGAAAATCCTAGTGTGGGGCTATGGGAGTAGAAAGCGTGTTTGTTTGCCGTAAAGCGCATTATATAATTTCTAATCACATAGATAACAGATAGTAGAACCAATGTAGTTCGACTACCGCCACCATATTGTTTCTAGCATGGGGGGTGTGGGGGAAGGGTGTGGTTGCCGGCACACTGCAATATGACGCGACCATCTTAGTCCTCGGGAGTAGCAACGCATTTGTACTTGACTTCTGATAGAAAGATTCTATTTGAAGATGCTTAAAGCAGGTGGTAGAACCAGTGTAGTTCGACCGGGGGAGTAACACCGCTACACCTATTTCTAGCGTGAAGCATTCCTTGCGTTTCATTGGAAGGGTGTGGTTGCCGGCACACTCACATGAGGCGACCATCATAGTCCTCGAGAGTAGCAACGCATCTGTGATTGACTTCAGATAGAACCACTGAACTTCTGAGCTGTCTCCTGAGGTATTCCCGGAGCGCTATGACATGGGGCTCTTCAAGAAAGGTGCGAAAAGAGCTCTCCTTCAAAGCCGGCGATGCATTGGCGATTCCTCTGGTGTTGCGAATGTCCACAGGCGACGGTAACCACTTTCCATCATGTAGCCCGTCTGCCTTATAGTTAGGTTAAATTATAAAAAAAAACGATTTGAAGTTGCTTACAGATGTCGCAGGGTGGCAGTGACCACTTACCATCAGGTGGCCTGCATGCTCGTTTGCTACTTCTGATAAAAAAGGTAGTAAGTAATCACTGCTGGTGGTACATATTATAACAGAAAAAATGCAATTACAGATTTGCAAACACTGTTGATCAGTTGCGAAGGGCGACGAGAGGCACCGAGGGTTACGGTCTGGTGGAAACTCTGCACCAGGAGGTGATGCTGAGGGGATCCGGCCCGCAGCACTTCGTGATGGGGTGAGTGGCTATATAGTACACTAGCAGAACCGACGCGACTTTGTCGCACAGACTGTAATGTAATCTATCAAACCATTCTCTCTCTCATCAACCCATTATTGTCCTACTGCTGAGAGAGAGAGAGTATTATGAGAGAGTATTAGGCTATAGTCCACCGCACTGGTCAAGTGCGAATTGGTAGACAAAAATTATACGTCATCCAACCATTAAACATCATTGTACGGCGGCGGTGTCCAAATCTTTCGTAGATATTGATATAACGAAGTGAATGCGTGATGCGTGACGTCAGGAAGGTCGAGGAGTCTTCGCTACTGTCAATTCTTGAATATTTCAAGTAAAACACAGGAGTAAACTTCTTCGATTTATTCACAATTGAGGAGGTCCGATCGCTTCGGCGGTTAAACAAGAAATCTTTCTCTACCGGCGTTCGCTCGCCTTTTTATAACAATGTTTGGTGAGGTGAGAATGTTGCTATTTCAATAAACAAACAATTTTCGATGTTTAAACTAACTAAAATAATTATTATCGGCGACGTGTTTTTCATAAATACGCGGTGTCGCGCCGACATATATAAAAACCTTCCTCTTGAGTCACTCTATCTATTAAAGAAAACTGCATTAAAATCCGTAGCGTAGTTTTAACGATTTAAGCAGACAGGGACAGACAGCGGAAAGCGACTTTGTTTTATACTATGTAATTTACCACTTTTGATTCAGATTATGCACGACAAACGCGGATGAGGAAATGGTAGAGGAAAGGAACACATTCTCAATTAAAGGTAAGTAGTGCACGTTCCATAATTATACTCGCGATAATTAGCGCGGCACTCGCGGACTGCGGCGGTAAAGCTATTATATTATTAGCATAGCATTTTTTATCAACTTATGCAATTATAATTATTTATTTATTTATGCAGTATTTTTACTTTGATATTAATTCAAGTTTTTTCTTTGATACTATATACTTTCTCACAAACAGCCGCTTACATATTCGTCCGATTTCCGAGCAGGTCGTCTCGATCCGTGCGAGTTTCGTACTGTACCATATACATGTTAAGCGAACGCTCGGCCGCGCTACATGGTAGCCGGAGTGGGGGGTGTTAGGTTTTTTTACGTTACGGAATGTATGTGCACCAAAATCTGGATAAAAAAATCAATAAAAAATACAATATTCGTATTTGTCAATGTCGGTAAAGGATATTCGCATTCGCGAATGTGCAAATATTAACACTCGTTATATCACTAAAATAGATTTTTCTTTCAGAACTCGTGGCAAGTTTTGGCATGCTTTCCAATTGGGATGATTTCACTACCGAGAAAAGAGAATCTATTTCTAAGAAGATTCCTGTGTTGTGGACGACGCGAGACACGTTCAAGAGGAGTCTAGAAGAATATGAAGGTATTTTGTTCTTTCTTAATAGACTTCAAAGAAGTAGCTTTAAGAAAGTGTGTGTTTCAGCTCCGACGCACGACTGGAGTTTACTCGCATTTAAAATAGATGGCGCCGTACTCCCACACTAAAGATATAAATAATACCAATACATGGTTCATTTTGTAAAACTATATCTAATATATAAGTACGTATTAAAATATTATTGTACGTATTTACAGAGTATTTACATTACTTATCTTAACGATTTACTGATTCAAATACCATTGAGATTTCGGTAAAACGTAATCACGAAACCTATGCATACCATCCACGCGTACTGATAAAATAGTTCTAAAATTTAACTAGATGGCGTTATACTAAAAAAAACGTAACGAGGTCATTCATCAGTAGATTTTACTCCTCACATTTTTCTCATACCAGGCTTTTATATATGCAAATCGATTCTTAAGGGGTAAATTTCAAAAACTTTCTACATTCATAGCCCCACAGTAGGATTTTCTCCTGAGTCGTGGGTGGCACGGACATACAAATACACAAACACCCAGACCCAGATCAAGAATCTAAACTCATCCAGATACGTATCTGTCCGGGAATCGAACCCGGAACCCACTGCGTGTCAGACCGACTTTGCGCTTGACCCTAGGAAAAAAATTGTGACTGACACTTCGTAAGCGTCCCGTAGGGCTATGCAAAAAACCTTTTTTTATTTCATTTAAAAATAATCTTTCACAGGCAGCGTTCCCTGGTTCGACGCCATGTTGTCGGTGTATATGGATAGAGGCGAAAATTATAAATCGTCGAGAGTGCTAAAAAATGTCGACGCCTGGCCAAGGAATAGCTTCGACGTTGCGGCGGTAAGTTATACATATATTAATACGTGAAGCAAAAATTTGGGATCCGTTTTTAAGGTGGTAGAACCAGTGTAGTTCGACCGGGGAGCCACCACCACCACACTTACTAGCGTGAAGCATTCCTTGTGTTTCGATAGAAGGGTGTGGTTGCCGGCACACTTTCACATGAGGCGACCATCTTAGTCCTCGGGAGTAGCAACGCGTCTGTAATTGACTTCAGATGGAACTCATGTTCTGTATGAAGTTGCTTACAGTTGTCCATACGGCAGTGGCCTTACCATCAGGTGGACTGCATGCTCGTTTGCTACTTCAATCAGATAAAAAAATAGGTGTGGCGGTGTTACCTCCCCGGTCGAACTACACTGGTTCTACCTTCAAAACGCTTCACGACCCTTCCAATCTCTAAACTCAGTTAACGCTTCCAGGTGTCCGAATCGATAGAGTGGCAGCACATTAGGTGCGAGTCTCACTCCGAGGGCGATTGCTTCAAGCTAAAGGCTAATATCCGGCGGGGAGACTGCTTGGCGAAGTGGGCGGCTAGACTTATGCTACGGTAGGTGGGATGAAATCGTCCCTGTAGCCTCGGGGTCAGAATAGGGCTACGGTATCCCCTGCCTGTCGTAAGAGGCGACTAAAAGGGGCTTCCGGGGTTGCAGACGGCTAGAGTCGAGTCGAGCTCGAACCGTTCGGTCAGGCAATCCCGGGAAGGACGGCGGTATGTGTGGTCGCATACCGTCGTAAGGACTAGACGGAGTGGTGGGCCCAGCCGCCCATCTGGGAGGAGCCCGATGGGTCGCGCTCAGATTCCGGTTGAGGACGTTTCGAGATCCCGGGGTCCTCTTTTCAGCGCCGAGGACGGCCACCAGAGGGGTTTTAGTGCGGTAAAATCCCACATAACCCTGGGTCGCTCCCACGGCGTCGGGTACCTTTCCCCCTCGATAACAAAAAGAAAAGGGAAAAATGATTAGAGTATTTTTCACGAAGCGCGCGCATATCGTCACGAAAAACCGACACCCTGAAGTTATCTATAGTCAAGATTATAGTTTTACGGTGCGCGCGCACACACCGTCACGAAAAACTGACACGCTGAAGTTAGCTATGATCAACATTATCCTTTTACAATGCTTGCGCACATCGTCACGAAATACCGACACCCTGAAGTTAGCTATAGTTTAGTTTTTTTTCTATTGTTAGCGTCGTTTTTTCCACACACGTAGAAACATTTTTTTAAAAAGATAGAGTAGAAAGATAGAAGATAGATCTTACCATCAGGTGGACTGCATGCTATTACATTTAGATATTTTAAGTCTGTATTCTTTACTTTTACAGGAGACTGTTCCTAGAGGAACTGGACGTAGAATCGAACTCGGAGGCTTCAGGTGTAGAGCGTACTCTGTCCCTCTCGCACCAGTTGGAGTGGTGCACGCGTGCGAACGAGATGGATATACCGAAACTCGCGTTGCGATGCTTGGAGGATGTGCCGTGAGTGATATTTGGTGATTGTTATTACAAGATAATAACGCCCGACTTCGTCAGAAGGAGGGTGATGTTTTTATACGTATGAGTGTATGTTGTGGCGACCTCCCGCTACTCGTCAAGAGATGGCGCTACTAGTATTCTGAAACACGCTATCGAAGCATTCTCAGAATCTTGCATATATACAAGTTCCGAACATCAACTGTCGGAGCACGGCCGCTCCCCAGGCATGATCACCTAGCCTGGCGGGAGATCTCCCGCCGCCAAAGTGGTGACCCCGACGTGATTTGTTGACGTGAGTTGTAGTAAGCGTGTGTGGATGGTGTGATGAAGATGAAAGAAGATAGATGTCCGCGCGCACCATCGTCCGCGGTCATGCCCAGGAGTCTACGTCCCGCGCGTCGCCCCCCGCCGTCGCCGACACCGCCCCGCGCCGACCACACCCCGCAAAAATAGATGCCTTGAGGCCATATACTGTACGGACGTCCCTTGCGCTCCATGTTAATCCTTAATTATTTAATATACCGAACAAGAAGTACATTTCATAGTTTCATTTGGAGTCCTCCAGCACTGGCGAAAACAATAGAAGAAAGTAAAGTCCGCAGATGACAGAAAGCACAGTTTATTAAAAGTTCCACAAAGCACTACACATAAAAGTCAGAAGGAAGAAGGAAAGCGATAGCGTGATAGTTACAGAAGTTGAGGACACAAAATAACATATAATAAAAACCGCGTGCGCGAAGTATATGGCTGTAGCGAAAGGCAAGGAGGCACAGGTATCGCGTCGGACGGCGTTGGGTCGACTGGCGATGCAAGCGACACGGTGCGGCGCGGAGATGCGCCCGCGCATGTACCTATAGCTATACGGCACCGTGCAGGTGATTCTCTGAACAACGGATGTCGCGCGGCGATGCCTGTCCATTTAATATATTTATTATGAATTATAATTATGTGTAGTGTGTTATGAATGTATGAGTATGTAAATGTGTTGTGCATGTCAGTGTTATAACTATATACATAATATACTAAATATTATATAAATAATAAATTTATGAAATACATAATTTGGACTGTGTGAGATGAATATGAGAATAAATTAATAAATAAATTAAGTCACCCACATATGTATTCGTTATATTAGAAAGAAAGAAAGAAAACATTTTTATTCACGATATAACAACACAATACACCGATATTGGGATAAAAAAAGAATAGAAACTAACTTACAATAACAATAAAAAGAAAGCATAAACGTATGTATGTAGGTAATCCTACGTGTAGCTGTGTTTTTTTTTTTTTGTTTTCGAGGGGGAAACCTTTCAAAGGTACCCGACGCCGTGGGAGCGACGCAGGGTTATGTGGGATTTTTACCGCACTAAAATCCCCCCGGTGGCCGTCCTCGGCGCTGAAAAGGAGGACTCCGGGATCTCGAAACGACTTCAACCGGAATCCTCCGAGCGCGCTGCCCCATCGGGCTCCTCCCAGATGGGCGGCTGGGCCCACCGCTCCGTCTAGTCTTTACGACGGTATGCGACCACACATACCGCCGTCCTTCCCGGGATCGCCTGACCGAACGGTCCGAGCTACCACTCTAGCCGCCCGCAACCCCGGAAGCCCCTTTTAGTCGCCTCTTACGACAGGCACGTGTAGCTGTGCTGCAGTATACCGTGAAGGGGTCGGCACTCAGTGTATACAGAGGTCTGTGGACCAATGAGCTGATTTTCAGTGTCGCCCATAACCACGAAACAGTTCGGACAGCTCGTGGGCGTACCATATTTTTTTTAATAATGGACGTAAAGGGAAAAGGAAGGTTTTGAAGTAATAAATAATATATTTCATATTTTACTGATTTACGAATATTCACATCTTTTTAAATATTCGCTTTCGGCACCACGGCACTCGGGGACTGCCGCGGTAAAGCTATTGCATAGCATTTTTTATTAACGTATGCAATTATAATTATTTATTTATCTATACAGTATTTTTTTCATTGATATTAATTCAAGTTTTTTTCTTTGATACTATATACTTTCTCACAAACAGCCGCTTAGATATTCGTCCGATTTCCGAGCAGCTCGTCTCGATCCGTGCGAGCTTCGTACTGTCGTACCATATACATACACAGCGAACGCTCGGCCGCGCTACATGGTGGGCGGAGTGGGGGGTGTTAGGTTTTTTCGTTACGGATGTTCTTGATTCGGTCACTGTGCTCAAAGCCCGCAATAAAAGCTATGCAATAGCTTAACGTTCTCATTCGCGAATGTCGGTCAGGAAAATTCACATTCGCGAAGGTCTAATAATAACATTCTTAACATCACTAGTTCTCATACAACAAACGTTATCTTTTGAAACCGACTCACACTTAGCCAGTTTTTGAATATTTTTATTTTGTTCATGGATAAATATTTTGGCTCTATTTATACAGGGATTTGTACGGGAGCGAGACTTTGAAATGGTTGCAGCAAAAAATGCTAGCCCTCAGGACGATTGGCTTGCAGCGAAACGATAGAGGAAAGTTTGAGGAGGCGCTCGAGTTGTGTAAGTTGCTATAGTTTTTTTGGTTATTTATTTATTTTTATTTATTAAAACTTTATTGACCACAGAAAACAATGGACAAAACGCGGACTTGCGGACGCGGAATGCTATTAAGCATTTTCTGTCAGTCAACCTTAGGGAAGTGCAGAGAAAATTGAAGGCTAGGTTGTTTTTTATCTGACTGAAGTAGCAAACGAGCATGCAGTCCGCCTGGTGGTATGTGGCCACTGCCGGATGGGCATCTGTAATCAACATACAGAACATGGGTTTCATCTGAAGTCAATCACAGATGCGTTGCTACTTGAGGACTATGATGGTCGCCTCATGTGAAAGTGTGCCGGCAACCACACCCTTCCATCTCGCGCAAGAACTGCTTCACGCTAGAAATAGTTTGGCAGTGGTACTTCCCCGGTCGAACTACACTGGTTCTACGACCTTGAAAACACGTTTCTTGGCACACTAGCAAAACCCGCGACTTCGTTCACACAAAATATAAATACCCACTCCCTCTCTCCTTCGCTCTCGTTCTTTCAATAGTAAATATTTTGAACCACAAAGCAAAACACTAACTTTCATTGAGTTTGCATCAAACTTGACCTATTTTTGAAAAAAAAAATAACCTTTTAACTCCAATTAGGATATGATTGAAATATATTTTCAATCATATATCGATTGAAATATATTTTCAATCATATATGTCGGCGCGACACCGCGTATTTATGAAACACACGTCGCCGAAAATAATTATTTTACTTAGTTTAAAGATCGAAAATTGTTCATTAAATTAGCAATATTTAGTGATTTTTATGAATGAATGAATGAATGATTTATTTGCCATAATTGCGGTTTACATTAGGATCTTAAATTAAATATTTCATATCACACAATTAGCCATTTATAATGTGGCATGCAAATGTCAGTACATAGTATTTATATTAATGATTATTCATAATGTCAAGTTATTGTAATCTATGATTGTAATATAATTAAAAAAGTCCTGTCAATTTTAATTCTATTTATGTATCTATTTTCACCCTTAGTATCTAATTGTATAAACATGTCAATTTATGTTTTAATATAATTCCTAGGTACGCATTAACTACTGCATCTAAATTACGATAAAATTTATTACAATTTTAAATTATTAGTCATAATGTAATGTCATAATAGGAACTCTTTTACAGAATAATAACATTTACTAAGTAGCCAGTCATGCAAAGATTTTCGAAATTGATTTAAATTTAATTTTTTCATGTCTTCAGGTAATCTATTATATATCCTAATACACATATGGTAGGAGTTATTTTGTCGCTGTCGGGTTTTACAAGGTGGTAACCATAATTTGTCAGGGCGTCGAGTAACAGAGTTCTTATAGTGTTCTTTTTTTTTAAATTGGTTCATATGCGATTTAACAAATACAGACACTTCGTACAAATATAAACAAGGTACTGTTAAAAGTTGTAATGCTTTAAAGAAAGGCTTGCAGCTTGATTCTGGTCGTAAACCACATATGGCTCGCACACATCGCTTCTGCGCTATGAAGGCTTTATTTATCGTTACCGAATTACCCCAAACTATTATACCGTATCTTAAGTTGGACACGACGTATCCATGGTATGCCTTTAGAGCTGTGGCTCTATTACTGATTTTTGGAATGCGCCATAGCGGATAGATAAATCGGTTTATTTTAAGACATACTTTATTAATGTGGTCATTCCACGTACATTTGTCGTCTAATACTAGACCTAGAAATATAATTGAATTTGTTTCAGCGACTTTTTCTTCTTCACATTGTACATTTAGGTTTAGTTTTTCCCACCCTTTATTTTCGAATTGTATATACTTAGTTTTTGATTTGTTAATTTGTAGATTATTATTTTTGAGCCATGTTACCACTTTGTCCATTGTTTTATTTATTTCATCATTAAAATTTATTGAGTACTTGTCTGGTACAATTACAGCTATGTCATCTGCAAACAATGAACATTCATACTTTGTGACGTTTGGCAAATCATTTATGTAGATTATGAATAGAAGAGGTCCTAATATACTTCCTTGGGGGACGCCTGCTTTTGTAGATAAGGGTTTCGACTTATATGATTCCTCTTCTTTCTTCGAGTTTATATTTATTATTTCTACATATTGCTTTCTGTTAGAAAGATAACTCTTTAACCATTCTAATGGACGTCCACGGATACCGTACCTCTCGCATTTCCATAGGAGTAACTCATGGGAGACAAAGTCGAATGCTTTGGTCATATCATAAATTATGCCTATTGTTTTATTTTTCCTATCAATGTTTTCTAATATTCTATTAACCAAGTTAAATGCTGCAAGTGATGTCGACTTGTTCCTGCGAAAACCATTTTGTTGTGGGGTCAATATGCCATGCTTTTCTATAAAGTTAAGGATCCGCGTATGCATAGCTTTCTCTATTATTTTAGATAAAATCGGGATAAGGGCAATTGGACGATAATTTCCCATAGTTGCTTTATCGTCTTTTTTATATATTGGCTTAATCACAGACATTTTTAATTTATCAGGAAATATGCCAGATGAAAATGATAAATTTGTCAAATAATTTAGGGGTGGTGCAATTAACTTCGCGGTCAGTTTTATAATTTTTGTCGGCAATTGATCATAGCCAACTGAATTAGTATTTCTAAGGTTCATTATTATTTTAAATATTTCGTTTATGTCCGTGGGAAAGAGAAATAAAGAATTATTATTGTTGTCAATTTTATAATTATATGAATGAGATGTTATTGTATTTTTAGATGTCAATTGAATAAAATATTTATTGAAATTATCTGCAATGTCAATAGGGGAAGTTAAATATATGTTATTATTAGACTGAATTTTCGTTATAATTTTATTATTATGAGGTGTTGACGTGTCGTTTTTTATTAGTTGCCATGCAGCTAGACATTTGTTTTTGGATTTTTCAATGTATTTTTGATTTGAGCTTTTGAGCAGTGAAGATACACTTTTGTAGAGTTTTATGGTAACGAGTATATTTTATCTTTGATTCTTGGTTTCGATTTTTATAATATGAGAATCTCAATTTACGTTTAGAATTGTAATTAAGTTTACCCTCCATAAATTTGTTATTGTCACCTCACCAAACATTGTTATAAAAAGGCGAGCGAACGCCGGTAGAAACAGATTCTTGTTTAACCGTCGAAGCGATGGGACCTCCTCAAGTGTGAATAAATCGAAGAAGTTTACTCCTGCGTTTTACTTGAAATATTCAAGAATGGACAGTAACGAAGATTCATGGCCTTTCTGACTTCACACGTCACTCTCACAGTCTCACTTCGTTATATACCAGAAAGCCAAATAATACCTTAATAGAACTTCTATTAACTTCTAACTTTTGTTACCCATGTAAAAACAAGATGGCAAATAAAAAAAATAAAAAAGATATACAAAGAAAAAAGACAAACCCACTGAGTTTCTTGCCGGATCTTCTCAGTTGAGGTCGTGTTCCGATCCAGTGGTAGTGTAAGAAAATATTGCATCAACCCATTATTGGCCCACTGCTGGGCACGGGTCTTCTCCCAGAATGAGAGAGTTTTTAGGCCATAGTCCACCGCGCTGGCCAAGTGCGAATTGGTGGACTTCACACACCTCCGAGTTTTTTTTTTTTTAAGAACTCTCGGGTGTGTAGGTTTCCTCACTGTTTTCCTTCACCGAAAAGCAGTGATAATTAATTTCTAATACGCACATAAATCATTGGCCTGGGTTTGAACCTCGGACCTCCCGATCGAGAGGGCAAGTTTCAACCATTAGGCTATCACTGCTACAAAATATATATAAATGTAACTGACAATTTGTAAGCGCCCCCGAAGGCATATGCAAAGAATAAAGACATTTCATTTCATTTCATTAAGGTAGCATTAAAATTGGCAGATTTTCATACAAACTCTCCCCATTTTAAACCCCATAGGGGCGAATTGTCAAAAGTCCTTTCTTAGTGCTCACTTTCACTGTAATAAGAAACATGGTGCAAAATTTTAAGTTTCTATTCGTAGTGCGTTGATATGTCAATAGTTAGGTTAGTATTCTCTTTTATATATATGACGGAGGGGGTTGGTTCTTTTTCGCTCATCGTATCAGGATAACCTACTGTGGGCTCTGATAGGGAATGTTAGCACGAGAATAAATTGCAGACTTGATTTTAACACACAGTATATTGCCGAATTAAACTTTTTACAATCACTGAATTAATCAATCTAAATTAAGTAGGCAAGTAATCGCAGCACTAAGAACGCGGGATGATTTTAGAGTCGTCTGCTTCGGCCGACCGTCCACGATAGACTGAGGTGTCGGCCATTAAACTGGTACAACCCTAACTTCATCGAACGCCACTAGATGGCGCTGGCGTTCCGGTGTTGCCACAATACCGCCATTTCCGACATATATATATATACTAGTGGACCCGGCGAACTTCGTTCCGCCTAAGAGTAAATAATCTTAATTGATTAGTGTTTCTCTACTATATTATATACTAGCTGCGCCCGAGGTTTTACCCGCGCTTATAAACAAAATTAGTTACCGAATTTTTACCTTCAAAAATTGGTAGCGTGATTCAGAACTTGCAAATGAATTTTACTAACACCATCTATTAACTACTAAATATCTAGCAACTTTAAACCATCGATATTCTCATGGGAATGAGAGAGCGCGGTAAAAAGTAGCCTTTTTTTTGTTCTCGAGGGGCAAACCTTTAAAAGGTACCCGACGCCGTGGGAGCGACGCAGGGTTATGTGGGATTTTTACCGCACTAAAACCCCCCCGGTGGCCGTCCTCGGCGCTGAAAAGAGGACTCCAGGAAGTCGGTCTGACCGCAACCGGAATCCTCTGAGCGCGTTGCCCCATCGGGCTCCTCCCAGATGGGCGGCTGGGCCCACCGCTCCGTCTAGTCTTTACGACGGTATGCGACCACACATACCGCCGTCCTTCCCGGGATTGCCTGACCGAACGGTTCGAGCTCCCACTCTAGCCGCCCGCAACCCCGGAAGCCCCTTTTAGTCGCCTCTTACGATAGGCAGGGGATACCGTAGCCCTATTCTGATCCCGGAACTACAGGGACGAGTAGCCTACGTCACTCTCCGCCCTCCTAACTATCTTCCAGCATATAAACCATATCATATAATAGCTATGTGGCGACGTGAAAGAGGAACAAACGGACACACTTTCACTTTTATAATATTAGTGTTGATTAGTATAGATAAAAACCTTCCTCTTGAATCACTCTATCTTTTAAAAAAACTGCATTAAAATCCGTAGTGCAGTTTTAAAGATCTAAGCGTACATAGGGACAGACAGCGACTTTGTTTTATACTATGTAGTGATATAGATTGTATAGTAAGTATTACTTGACCACAACAATTAGGCGCATAAAACAAAAGTGGTTCAATACCCCGCATCTCGCTTCTTACCCCGCGCGTCGTCTAGTGACGTGCAGCCGTGTATCGTCTGGGTGGTTACGTTAGCCAGCACGCGTTTATTGTTATTTCGTTATAGTGTTAGTTTAATGAGGGATTGTTGAATTTTAAAAATTATTAATTATTTAGTTGATTATTCGTCAATAACGCTCAAAATGGGGAGGGAAAAGACTATTCGTGGAGGAGAAAGGACTCTTACATTCAAAATATGTTTTTTTTTAACAAGAGAAGAGTATTGGGCTCAGTATTTCTGTCTCCAAAGTCGAAAATCGAATGTGTGCTGCAACAGGCATCAGTCTCTTACACACATAAAAAAAGAAAGAAAATATGTCTGCGAATATATTAAACACATTAAAGTGCTTTAATAAATACTCGACTATTGAACATACACCACTATGGCGTATGTTTTAATAACAGTATACCTACATACTCTTGGTATTTGGTAATAGAATACACTTCGTATCGGGATGGGAAATCTCTAGTTCTAATGACGTTTCAACTTTCGTGCGCCTAATTGTTTTGGTCGAGTAACTTCTAACTTCAATTACGAAATTTGACTTCATTGTGCTTCACGTTTCAGATGAATCCTCTTCGCAGTTCCGAGATGTGTCTTCGTTTGAAGACATCATCGGCGTTGAGTATTTACGATTGGTTCTACTTGAAGACTTGAACGGTAAGTTTCGAATCAGTCCATCTGTGATGATGATATTTTTTTTTGAAGTGAAACTTCTTTATCGGGGTTGGAAAAAAATTGAGTGTAACATTTTTTCGTTACGCGCCATCTTTTTCCGTTACGCGCCATCTTTTTCTTATCCCTACCACGCGTGATTTTAGATAGATTATTATAGATTAGATTATTAATAGATTATTATAGATTAATTATTATAGATTAGATTATTAATTTAACTTTATTTAACCAATTTCTGTAAAGTTGCATATAGTAAATTATTTTTTGAAAAATAACGTCATAAAGAAGTTTTACTTCTTACGAGTGTACGCTAGTACACGCACACATTTTTTATTTTTATTTGACTGAAGTAGCAAACGAGCATGCAGTCCACCTGATGGTAAGTGGTCACTGCCGTATGGACATCTGTAAGCAACTTCATACAGAACATGGGTTCCATCTGAAGTCAATCACAGATGCGCTGCTACTCCCGTGGACTATGATGGTCGTCTCATGTAAAAGTGTGCCGGTAACCACACCCTTCGCAACGCAAGAACTGCTTCACGCTAGAAATAGGTGTGGCGGTGGTACTTCCCCAGTCGAACTATACCGGTCTGACGCAATGGGTCCCGGGTTCGATTCCCGGCCAGACAGGTATCTGAATGATGAGTTTAGTTTCATGTTCTGGGTCTGGGTGTTTGTGTATTCGTCTTGTGTGAGTGGCACCCACGACACAGGAGAATCCTGCTGTGGGGCTATGAGTGTAGAAAGCGTTTTTTATTACAAATTCAATTCAACATCCGCTCCATTTTTGCGAATGCAAATATCTGAAAAAACATGCGAATATCCACCAATACGAATATGCGTTACATGACTAATGCACACATACATACCACGCATACTTTTCTTTATATAATTAACTAGCTGTCCCGACGAACGTTGTTTTGCCATATAAAAAATAAAAAAAAATGTTAAGGGTGGACAACCCTTAAGGGGTATGAAAAATAGATGTTGGTCGATTCTCAGACCTACTGAATAAGCATATAAAATTTGGTGAAAATCGGTCCAGCCGTTTCGGAGGAGTATGGCAACAAAAATTGTGACACGAGAATTTTATATATAAGTTGATTTTTCCAGCACTCTCAATATCACAACTACGTAAGATATGTGATGATATACATGAATCTGATGAATTTAGATTGAGCGAACTATCGAAGGAATCCAGACGAACCCTGGACACCATATATGTATTCGTCATGGTAGCTTTTGATAAAGAGTTGGAGAAAAGCGATGGTAAGTTTTTGACAATATTTTCAGAGAAACGATAATGAAATTTTGACGTAATGTTTTTATCACTGCATCTCGTCAACCCATTATTGTCCCACTGCTGGGCACGGGTCTTCTCTCAGAATGAGGGAGTTTTACTCCATAGTCCACCGCGCTGGCCAAGTGCGAATTGGTGGACTTCACACACCTCCGAGAACTTTGTTTTTTAAGAACTCTCGGGTGTGCAGGTTTCCTCACGATGTTTTCCTTCACCGAAAAGCAGTGATAATTAATTTCTAATACGCACATAAATCAGTGATGCGTGCCGGTTTGAACCTCGGACCTCCCGATTGAGAGGGCAAGTTTCAACCATTAGGCTACCACTGCTCTACATAGTATAGAACAAAGTCGCTTCTCGCTGTCTGTCACTATGTATGCTTAGATCTTTATAACTACGCTACGGATTTTAATGTAGAGTTTTAATAGACAGAGTGAATCAAAAGGAAGGTTTTTATGTATAATACATGCATTATATAGTGGAGGAACACTGATAATTTTAGATTTTTCGGTTCTAGGCGAAACGAATTTCGCCGGGTCAACTATACTCGGGGCAAATTCGATCTGAATAAACGTAAACAAACCATAAAGATCCTATGTAGGGTTATCACCAACTTGCACGAATTTGTACACAAATACATTTTATATTCAACCAAAGTATGCATTAAATTTTTATGAAGAAGAGTTAATTAACTAATAACGACCAACTGCAAGATAATATGCTAACACCAGTCAAACAAAATATATTTACCGTTGTCGTCATTGTATAACTAATGATGTTACAACCCTAATTCCATTAAGGGATTTGCACCCTATTATAAGTTACAGGTAAAAGTTAATAATAGGTAAAAGACTACTGATAAAACAACAAAACGTTGCATTCCCCTGCCTGTCAGTGGTTGCTAGGCAACGCTTTGTTATTAAACATTCCATATCGAATTTGCCCCGAGTATAGTCTATATATATAAATGTCAAAACTGAGTTTACTACTGACATATCAACACACAACCGAAACTACAACATTTTCGGGATCAGAATAGGGCTACGGCATCCCCTGCCTGTCGTAAGAGGCGACTAAAAGGGGCTTCCGGGGTTGCAGGCGGCTAGAGTGGGAGCTCGAACCGTTCGGTCAGGCAATCCTGGGAAATTGTTTATAAATATTCGGGAAACAAATATTTATAAATAAACAAAACAACAAAAAAAAGAACAAAAAAGCGATCGCTTATAATATATATATATAAATTTTAAATGGGGTTATTAATAATTAAAATTGTTTATATTTCAGAGTATAATACAAAGTGTGATATATTGTTAGAAATGGCAAGAATTCTGAAGTCCTATGCAGAAATGGATTCGGGTTCGAAAAAATCGATTTTAGCGGATTTAATTATAAGGCGTTTGAGTGATTTTAAAAGGAAATTGACGAGTGAAGTGTCCGCGGCTGTGTTGGAAGCGGTAAAACTCTCGTTTAAGATTTTTCAAGTTATACTTTTAGACAAGGTTTTGAAAGTGGTAGAACCAGTGTAGTTCGACCGGGGTACCACCGCCACACCTATTTCTAGCGTGAAGCATTTCTTGCGTTAGGGAAGGGTGTGGTTGCTGGCACACTTTCACATGAGGCGACCATCATAGTCCTCCGGAGTAGCAACGCATCTGTGATTGACTTCAGATGGAACCCATGTACTGTATGTTCGCATCAACCCATTATTGGCCCACTGCTGGGCACGGGTCTTCTCCCAGAATGAGAGAGTTTAGGCCATAGTCCACCGCGCTGGCCAAGTGCGAATTGGTGGACTTCACACACCTCCGAGAACTTTTTTTTAAGGAACTCTCGGGTGTGTAGGCTTCCTCACGATGTTTTCCTTCACCGAAAAGCAGTGATAATTAATTTCTAATACGCACATAAATCATTGGTGCGTGCCTGGGTTTGAACCTCGGACCTCCCGATCGAGAGGGCAAGTTTCAACCATTAGGCTATCACTGCTCTGTATGTAGTTGATTACATGTGTCCATGGGCGGCAGTGACCACTTACCAACAGGTGGACTGCCTGCTCGTTTCCTACTTCAGCGGCGTGGCTTCCACCTCGCCCATGGCGGAGCGGTTACCATAAAGTCTGACGCGCAATGGGTCCCGGGTTCGATTCCCGGCCAGACAAGGATCTGAAAGATGAGTTTAGATTCATGTTCTGGGTCTGGGCGTTTGTGTATTCGTTGTGTGTGTCCATGGTACCCACGACACACGAGAAAATCCTACTGTGGAGCTATGTGTGTAGAAAGCGTGATGAGAGTAAATTTTTACGACGCGCGCACACCGTCACGAAAAACCGACCCCAAGTTAAAGTCAACATTTTAGTTTTTTCTATTGTCAGTGTCGTTTACCTTCTAACGCGTGTAAGTAAACCCACGTTCTTTACATTTCAGCTTTCATCAACAACAGAAGAGTCGGACGAATTCGCGCTAGAGTTGATAAGAGAGTCCCAGAACATATTCGACGAGGGACCACGGGTGACGAGGGCGTATGACCACCTCTTTACCATCGACGAATCGGTGGTGAGGTACAAGCAAATGCTGTCTCTGGTGGCGGACCCGAAACACAGCTTGCTACAGTACTGCGGTGGACTACAGAGGGCGCTGCAGGAGAATGGTGAGTTAAATAGAAAATCGGCCAAGCGCGAGTCGGACTCGTCTGAGGGTTCTGTATCTTAAAAGAAACGATAAATGAATTTTTCAAGGTGGTAGAACCGGTGTAGTTCGACCGGGGAAGTACCACCGCCACACCTATTTCTAGCGTGATGCATTTCTTGCGCGAGATGGAAGGGTGTGGTTGCCGGCACACTTTTATATGAAGCGACCATCATAGTCCTCGGGAGTAGCAACGCATCTGTGGTTGCCTTCAGATAGAACCCATGTTCTGTATGTAGTTGATTACAGATGTCGCAGAGCGGCAGTGACCACTTACCATCAGGTGGACAGCAAGCTCGTTTGCTGCTTCAGTTAGATAAAAAAAAAATGTTTAGTTTATTTATTTACTTTATTATTTGTTCAACTATTTATTTATTTAAAATAAAAAAATAAACGCTTTAGTTATGTTTTTACAGATAAAACAACATGGACGCAAACATTTAAACGGATGAAGGCGAAAATTTTCGAAAATCCCTACGCAGGGCCAGACTATCAAGTTCTGCATCAACACAAGAGCGCGTTGTATGATATCGAGGATTTTGGTACGTGTTTTGAATGAATGAATGAATGAATGAATTTTTTTTTATTTGAGTGACGACAAAACAGTGACGACAAAAATATCTCAAAAACACACTTTCTACACTCATAGCCTCATAGTAGGATTTTCTCCTGTGTAGTGGGTGCCTTGGTCTATATACGTGTGTGTATAATGTTTTTGGTATCTAACTGAAGTAGCAAACGAGCATGCAGTCCACCTGATGGTAAGACCACTGCCGTATGGACATCTGTAAGCAACTTCATACAGAACATGGGTTTCATCTGAAGTCAATCCAGATGCGTTGCTACTTGAGGACTATGATGGTCGCCTCATGTGAGTGTGCCGGCAACCACACCCTTCCTCGCGCAAGAACTGCTTCAAGCTAGAAGTAGGTGTGGCGGTGGTACTTCCCTGTCGAACTACACTGGTTCTACCACCTTGAAGAACTTATCTAAAAGTATAACTGCAGAAATCTTATACGAAAAAGTTTTACCGCTTCCTGTACAGCCGCGGACACTTCACTCATTCATAGTCTCAACCATTAGGCTATCACTGCTCTCCTTACATCACTAATACTAATATTAAGAAAAAAGATGTCGCGTAACAGAAAAAGATGGCGCGTAACGAAAAAATGTTACACTAAATTTTTTTCCAACCCCGATAAAGAAGTTTCACTTCAATAACAAAACCAATCAGAACTGAACCGAATCCCTCAGCCACACCAACGCAGGCGAAGCAGACACTGTCGCAGCTGCAGAGGCAGCTGTCAGGCGAGCTGCAGGCCGGCCGCAGCAGTGTGCGCCTGCCGCAAGTGTGTCCGACGCTGTGCGGACGCGCCCTAAGGTCGGAACCGGCGCTTCTAGGGCTCTTGCGCTTGCCGAAAGACGCTACAGTGGAGTTTGACGAGACGGTATTATTGATTACTAGCAGTTCCCGCGGTTTCACTCGCGTTTAAATATATATATAGCCTAAAGCCTTCCTCGATAAATGGTCTATTCAACATAAAAGAACTTTTCAATTCGAACCAGTAGTTCCTGAGATTAGCGCGTTCAAACAAACAAACAAACTCTTCAGCTTTATAATATTAGTATAGATATTGTACGATTGCGGTCACGTGGGTAATTTTTAGAGCGTGTCTGTGTATGTGTGTCTGTCTGAGTGCATGCACTCAAGTGTGTGTGTGTGTTTATGTGTGTATGTGTAAGGGTTCGATCGCATCAGAAGGTGGGCAGTGTTTTTTGAGCATATGTATGTGTGTGTTTGTGTGTATGTGCATGTTTTGCGTGTGAAGTACTTTGCGCCTGCCACAAGTGTCCAACGCTGTGCGAAGATGCCCTAAGGTCGGACGCGGCGCTATTGAGATTCTTGCGCTTACCGCTAGACGCTAGAGTGGAGTTTGATGAGACGGTAGGATTGATTTGGGTTTTTATGCGACTGCGTCAGAAGGTTAGTAGGTTTTTCGAGCGTGTCTGTGTATGTGTGCGTGTTTATCTGCGTAGGGCAAGTGTCTGTTAAAGTGTGTATGTTCATGTGTGTGTGTGTGTGTGAGAGAGAGAGAGAGAGAGAGTGTGCGTGCAGATGCGTGTGTGTGTATGATGTTCGAGCGTATGAATGTGTATGGATATATGTATAACTGTATACATCATTATTATTATTTAGTATTAATTATTATTACGACAATTTGTGAAACTGTATGAAATGATGTTGAAATTTTAAAATTATTGTACATTTTCACGCCTAAACGGCAAAATAAGAAGACATTGTAACTATTTTAATACTAACAACCTATGTAAAGCACCTGTTTTAGCAAATAAAGAATTATAAATTATGAATTATGACGTATGTATGTGTGTATGTAAGTGTGTATAACCACCAATTTGACCTGTCCTATGGAAACAGTAAGTTAGTTTGGTCCTTGATCGGTTTTTTTGTTTCTCCTGAAAAGTTGCTAAAATGACTTACGTAGTTGCAAAACTTAGACAACAATATGGATTCTCGTGTCTGTCTGTCCAGGTGACAATATATACGGACTCCATCCGCCGTGTAGCGGTACTGTCCGCGTGGGTGGGCGGGCGGATAGTGAGGTACCTGGTGAAGGGCGGGGAGCCGCCCAGGGTGGATGCCGCGGCGGGTCGCGCGCGGGCCGCCCTGGCCGCGTTGAGCGGGATGGGTGATCGTGGGGGGTATTGGGTGAGTGGATTCATACTCTTATAACCCCACAGTAGGTTTTTCTCCTGTGTCCTGTGTCCAGACCCAGAGCAAGAAACCAAATTCATCATTTAGATGCCTGTCTGGCCGGGAATTGAACCCGGAACCCAAGGTGTGTCAGACCGCTCCGCCACGCGGATAGTCCAATCCCGTGACCTTGGGTACTGGGTTCATTAATGTTATTGAAGAAACAAACACGCCAATCATTGTTACCGATGCTCACGTTGGAGAAAAGCGAGGGTACTCTCGACCCTTGAGTTATAAGCTTCATATAAGTATATCTCTTACCACATTCTGTAGCAGAGCACGGATGCCGGATGGACATCTGTAAGCAACTTCATACAGAACATGGGTTCCATCTGAAGTCAATCACAGATGCGTTGCTACTTCCGAGGACTATGATGGTCGTCTCATGTGAAAGTGTGCTCAATTAGTTAAAAAAGTAATTTCGTTTGAACCAGGTAACTCCCTTGAGTGAGGACTGCGGCCTCATCCAGTATTTGGAGCATCACGAAAGAGTCAGAACTCTTATTTTAAACTCTGCTGAAACAGATAGTAAGTACATTGAAATTATGATAATAATATACATTTCAGTAGATTTATTAAGTGTCAAAGTGTAGCGTATCTTGTCAAACAGGCCTCTTCTTTAGTTAACTACAAGGCAAGATACTGGAGCTAGCTTTTATTACCATGCAAGGAAATTTGAATGAATAAAAATATATATAACGAAGTGAGCGTGTGACGTCAGGAAGGCCAGAAGTCTTCATTATTGTCCATTCTTGAAGATTTCAAGTAAAACACAGGAGTAAACTTCTTCGATTTATTCACAGTTTAGGAGGTCCGATCACTTCGACGGTTAAACAAGAACCTTTTTCTACCGGCGTTCGCTCGCCTTTCTATAACAATGTTTGGTGAGGTGACAATAACAAATTTATGGAGGGTAAACTAAATTACGATTCCAAAAATCATTAAATATTGCTAATTCAATAAACAAACAATTTTCGATCTTTAAACTAACTAAAATAAATATTTTCGGCGACGTGTTTTTCATAAATATGCGGTTTCGCGACGACATATACGATTTATGCATTATTTATAAAAAATATCGGCGTCCGGCACATCTTCTCTATATAAAGTATAACCGTGCGAAATTTCATACTCCTACGTTCGTGTAATGTCTTTAAAAACGGCTCCCTAGTTTTTGCTTCACGTATTAATATAGAATATTCACCCGTCGCATCGGTCGAAATTCGACCGTAATTTAAATTAAAAATGTAACTTCATATTGTCCAAAGTAGCACGAATATTTCTCAAATTCAAATAAGATGTAATAATTTTCAAGTTATTTTGAACACACCCGTTAAATATAAAAAGAGGTTTAATTAGCTAAACCGCATTTAAAAGCATTAGCGGGTATTTTGACAAAGAAACTGACATTTCTGACGTTATGTGTTTTCATAGTAAGACATTGAATGTTCTATTTCGATTATTATTTATGTGTTTGCGACAAATACACGGTAGTGTGTGTAATGTGTTTTCTAGTTGATTTTATGTATGTTAATAATAATAATAATAATGGTTTATTGCCTCAAAATGCATTACATATAAAAAGTAACAATTAATTTAGGTAAGCTAAGTAACATTGTTGAGAGCAAAAGGAAGTGACTCAGCTAATGCAGAACCAGGATCTAAGTCCTGAGCTGCGCTGATTTTCAGTCACCCCAATTTCCCTGAGATGTTAAGCGGGAATTGTTGGTCAAGGGTCCCCTCCTGCTGCTACTCGTTTTAAATCATACCAAAAGGAAAAACAAATTAAAAAAATAATAATAACAACAAAACTATGGGAAAAAAATAAACATAAAAAGAAATTAATTAATAAATCAATGTAGGAATTGCTTATGTAGTTAAATAGACAGCTTAAATTAATAAAGTAACAAGTTTTTTTTAACATTCACTACATATCATTACATATCATTACATTCACTACATATCATTACATAACATACAATAATTTTAAAAAAAAAAGGTGACAATCTACTGTTAAAGTTCTGAGACTCTTTATGTCTATTTGTGTGCGTTTGTGTGTGAATGTGTGAGTGAGTGTATGTGTGTAGGTGTGTATGTTTGGCATGGTCATAAATTCTAATATTTTAGTAGTAGTCTTTAAGAGATAAGTATTTACTATGGGATGATTTCAGGTTTTCCGCAGCAAGTTGCCTCTTAAGCAGCGCAGATTTGTACTTCCTTTTGAAGCTTCCTATACATATATTTTTTCTTAAAGGAGGAGGCAGGTCGTTCCAAATTCTTGCTGCAGCAAACTTGAAACATCCTCTATAGCGGGTCGTTTTATGTACCGGGATTTCCAAACGACTTATTGTCCTTTGACGGAGACTACGGTGCGAGTTATCTTTGACCCAGCGGAGTTTTTCGAATAAATATTCTGGTTTATTGTTCCAGATAACTCTTTGTACTGTGCATGCATATTGTAACTCTCTTCTCGCCCGCATGTTAAGTATGCCTTTTTTATTTAAGTAAGGCGTTATGTGTTCTCTTCTGGGAACTTCCAAACAGTACCGAATACAAGCATTTTGTACTCTCTGTATTGCACTTTCAGTTTTTATATTGATCCTAGGGCCGAAAACAGAACTACAGAAGTTGAATTGTGATAGTACAAGCGAATCACATAGCTGTAAGCGAAGGTCTAATTTTATGTATGGTCTGATCTTATATAACGTTTTGAGCTTATAGAAAGCTACCTTGATTTTGTTATTTATGTGGTCTATAAACTTTTGCTCTCCATCTAAAAATAAGGCCAAGGTTACGCACAGAACTTACAGGATTCAATGCAATACCATTTATCATTATGCCATCTTTGCACTCTAATACACATTTTATTTGGTGTTTTGTACCTAAGACTAGCATTTGTGATTTTAAAGGGTTTAGAATCAAAGAGTTTTCTTGGGACCAGGTGTAGATGTTGCTTAAGTCATCGTTAATTGTTTTTATAGCTTCTTGTGTGTCATTAGCGTGGAAAGAGTAATAAATTTGCGTATCATCAGCGTAAAAGTGATACTTACAATATTTTATGTGATTAGACATATCAGAAGTGAAGATAGAGAACAAAATTGGACCTAGTAATGACCCCTGTGGAACTCCTCTTCGAACAGGTTTAGCGGTAGAGATTTTTTTGGTTCCATCATTATTTTCGGTTACAACTACTTGTTCTCTATTAGTAAGGTACGATTCAAACCAGCGACATGTATTTTCAGAGAAACCATATCTCTCAAGCTTTGCCAGTAGTAGCCCTGGGTGCAAACAATCAATTGCCCTCGAGTAATCTAAAAGTATCAATATGCTACTGAGACCCATGTCTGATGCCTCGGTTAGATCGTCAGTTATGTGTAACAATGCAGTTTCAGTCCCGTGACCCCTTCGAAATCCTGACTGGAATTTAGAGATAATATTTTTACTTTCAACATATTCTATAACTTGTGATAGTACTACCTTTTCTAAGACTTTGGAGAGCACTGGGAGAATTGAAATTGGACGCAGATCTTTTAGTTCGGTGACATTATCTTTTTTAGGTATGGGTCTTATTAGCGCTTTCTTCCAGCTGGATGGGAATGTGTTTGAAACGATTGATTTGTTTACAATTTTTGTTATAATAGGGAGAGTTGTATCGAGAGTCAGCTTAATCATGTTATACGCATTATTTGAAAAAACTATTAACATTCTGCACTCCATCTCAACGTCCACTGTAACCGTGCAAAGTTTCATACTAAACCGTCCGCGGCTTACTTAAAAATGCACCACAAGTTTTTGCTTTACGTATTAATATAATAAGACAATTTTTCAGTTTCAACCGTATTATCATCTGTGCCGAGTAACGAAAATCAGATTCTCCTGTCTTCGAACAAGTCGCTAGAACAATTTGAACAGTGTTGTTCCAAAGTACCGGCTACTCTTCTGAGGTATGTATTTTTAAATAAATAAAAAAAATAAAAAAAATGTGTGCGTGTACTAGCGTACACTCGTAAGAAGTGAAACTTCTGTATGACGTTGTTTTTCAAAAAATAATTTACTATATGCAACTTTACAGAAATTGGTTAAATAAAGTTAAATTAGATAAAGTTTAATAAAAGGCTTTTATTAAACTTTATCTAATAATCTAATCTATAATAATCTATCTAATATCACGCGTGGTAGGGATAAGAAAAAGATGGCGCGTAACGGAAAAAAAAGATGGCGCGTAACAGAAAAAGATGGCGCGTAACGAAAAAATGTTACACTAATTTTTTTTCCAACCCCGATAAAGAAGTTTCACTTCAACCAACCCCGATAAAGAAGTTTCACTTCAAAATCAATTTATTGCTACATACCACACTTAAAATTACAAAATAAAAATATCTTATATAATAATTAGTACATGAGCAACAGGAGGCGGCTCAGCTTGAGCTGACATAGGCCTATCGTCCTACGCAGCGCTGTTTTTCAGCCGCTCCCTATCCCTGTGCTGATGGACGGGAGTAAATAAGAGTGCTTCCCAGCTCCCTTCATAAAATTTTTAAAATTTTGATGTAACAGTGTCCGTTACGCTGGAGCATTACGTTACCGTAACATTTAATAAAATAAATAATAATAAAAATAATTTATTTGCTCTCACAATTAAGTAATCATACATTGTTCAAAGGATCTTAGGTAAAACAGTTAGATGACAAAGCAAATCAGACATTTATATCCAAGTGTACCTGGTGAGAGCCTGGCGCCCGTGATAGGTCAAAGGAACCTGAGTTACAGGTCGCCAGCGCCCTCTCCCGGACGGCTTCTGGAACTATGCCTATGTTAATTTACATTTTATTATATGCGTAAATACTAGGACGGCGAGATTAGTGTAAAGACATTTAGTTATCTAATGGAGTTTTTTCTACTAAGGTTTTGTAGTTTTGTCCAAAGTTGCACGGATATTTTTTTTAATTTAATTAATTTGTATTATTTTCGAGTCCACATAAATACTCCCCAATTCGCACTTGGCCAGCGCGGTGGACTATGGCCTAAACTCTCTCATTCTGGGAGAAGACCCGTGCCCAGCAGTGGGCCAATAATGGGTTGATGCGATAGATACTCCAGTTAAGTGTAAAACTGTTAAAAGCTGCATTTAAAAGCAATAGCGGGTATTTTGACTAAGACATCGACATTTCTGACGTTATGTGTTTTCATAGTAAGACATTGAATGTTCTATGTCATTTATTATTTATTTGTTTGTGATAAATACACGGTAGTGTGTGTAATGTGTTTTTAGTTGATTTTATGTATGTTTTATGCATTATTTTAAAAAATATTAACATTCTGCACTCCTTCTCTACGTCCACTATAACCGTGTGAAGTTTCATACTAATCCGTCCGCGGCATATTACTTAAAAATGCTTCACAAGTTTTTATATAGATTTTGTTTTCAGATCGGCAATAGAGCGGAACAGTTCGGGTCTGGACGATTTTTTGTTAAAAAAATCTAGGTTCGTGGAATCTTTGAGCGGCATCACTGTAATCAACTGGCTTTTAGGTAAGTTTTTGGTAAGGTAAGATTTTTTTTTAGTTTTTTTTATCTGACTGAAGTAGCAAACGAACATGCAGTCCACCTGATGGTAAGTGGTGACTACCGTATGGACATCTGTAAGCATCTTCATACAGAACATGGATTCCATCTGAATTCCAATCACAGATGCGTTGCTACTCCCGAAGACTATGATGGTCGCCTCATGTGAGTGTGCCGGCAACCACACCCTTCCAACGAAACGCAAGGAATGCTTCACGCTAGAAATAGGTGTGGCGGTGGTACTTCCCCGGTCGAACTACACTGGTTCTACCACCTGCAATGTAATGCCTAGCGGCCATCCCACGGGGTCCAGGGAGTGAGAAGAAAGTTGATTGGTTTTAGTCGGTATGGATTCCGTTTTGCTAAGTCGGGGGAGGTTTAAAATCTTCAAAAATTCTACGTAATACGCCCCCTTACCTATCTGATACGTAGTTTTTCAATTGCCCCAAAGGCGTCGGCGATAGGCATCTCGAGAACATCATGTACAACTACATGGACGGAACCCTCTGCAACATCGACTGGGGCGGCGCGCTGCAGTACGGCGCGGGGGAGCTGCCCTGCTCGCGGCTCACCAGGAATTTGCTCGCCGTCTGCGATGCCCACGGTTTGTTGTGCACAAACACACACACACACAAGCGCGCGCACACACACACGCACACACATATACAACACAGACACACACACAAACACTCATACACACGCACACACACTCATACACAACACAGACACACACATGCACACATTCACACACTTTTAAAATAATTTTTGAAAATGAACCGTGTATTGGTATTATTTATATCTTTTTTAAATGCATCTATTTTAAATGCAAGTAAACTCCAGTCGTGCATCGGAGCTGACACACACACTCTATTTTATACCTCTTAAGGAAGAAAAACACACACACACACCGAAGCGTATGAACACATTATCAAAAAAACATGCGTACATACATACTTTACCAGAGTAGACTGAATGAATGAATTTGTTTTACAGTACTAGAAGGTCAACTGCAAGCGATCGTTCGACGGCTGAGAGAAAACGGAACGTTGGCGTCAGCCGTTTTGGACGTTTCGTTCGGATGGATGGAAGACTATAACAATAAAGTGAGTAAATGGGCATTTAGCAGATTAATATTTTTTGTATTTTTATATTTTTAAATCATCGTTTAAGAATTCGTCATACGTGTAATAGCATTTTTCTATTAATATATTTTTTAATTTTCTGGCACATATGTGGTTTTTCTTTATTTGTTTTAATCGGTAAGGTAGTATATTATATAACTTTATGGCCATACAGAGTGTGGCTTTTGTCACTACTGCTAGCTTTTTGTTAAGTATGTGTATGAGTGTGTGTTTACATGCAAGTCTGTGTGCATTGTTACGAGTGCGAATGTGTTTTATACGTGAAACCGCCTATAAGCGCTCGAAAACGGCACCCTCACACAAACATCGCATCGACGAGGCCGCTATGGGGTTTTCGCGCTACTGAAGCACCGCGATGTTTGTGGCAGATGACAGTTTGCGTACTGGTCTAATATGTCTACTGTGATATGGGTGTAGGGGATACACCCTTCCGGTTGCGGTCAGACCGAGTTCCCGGAGTCCTCTTTTTAGCGCCGAGGACGGCCACCGGGGTGGTTTTAGTGCGGTAAAAATCCCACATAACTGCGTCGCTCCCACGGCGTCGGGTACCTTTGGAAGGTTTCTCCCCTCGAAAGCAAAAAAAAAGAATACACCCTTTACACACACGTATAAAACACATTTGCACTCGTAACAATGCACACAGACTCGCATGTAAACACTCATAAACATACTCAACAAAAAGCAATAGTGATAAAAGCCACACTCTGTATGGCCATAAAGTTATATAATAAACCACCTTACCGATGAAAACAAATAAAGAAAAACCACATATGTGCCAGAAAATTAAAAACTATATTAATAGAAAAATGCTTTTACACGTATGACGAACTCTTAAACGATGATTTAAAAATATAAAAATACAAAAAATATTAATCTTCTTAAGTTATCAGCATTGTAATATAGTGTCTAATTGTCTTTTATTGTTAAATACGAGTATGTGAGTGCCATACATTTAGAACGCCTTAACCAATTCAATAATTGGCGCCCTTTTCTTAAACATGTTATGTAATCAATATATTGTAACTCAAAAATTGACTAAATAAAGATCTTTCTTTCTTTCTTTTTTTGAAATGAAATGAAATGAAATATCTTTATTTTGCACTAGCTGTACCCGCGGCTTTGCCCGCGTGCAAATCGACGTGTCACAAAGTTTTTCCCGCGCAAATCTCGACACCGTGGGAATTCTATGATAAAAAGTAGTAACATTCAAATCGGTTTGGCCGCTCAAGGATTACCTGGTCAAACGCAGAGTGAAAAAACGAATTTAAAGTGTGTATTTGTGGGTAGGAACGTATTGTTATGTATTTTTTTTTTAAATTAGACGAATTCTAATATTGCAAACCGCTTTTTTTAATCAATTTACATTGTTAGTGGTCTAATTCACAATATCGGGATACTTCTTTCAATCAACTCCTCCACATTTGAACCAAAACGTATCGATTATAAAGATTGATTTGAACTTTTCCGAATTGGAAAATACTATTTGAAGTAATTTTGGTGGATTCAAATTTCTAAGTAATATTATAGGTAAACCTACTTTTAATATTAATTTGGGTTCAGGAGTTCCGGAAGGCATTAAGGAATTCAAAAATTCTGTTGGAAAATGTACTACTTCCTCCATCACAATGACTGTGTCTACCGAATAGTAGATCTGTGACGCTGCTTTAAATTTTGAAAAAAAAAAAATCATTTATTTTATCGAAACGTTCATTGGTGGGTGGGTATATAGCCGTCTTTTGGAACCAATTTATAGTGTTATTGGTTGTATTAACAATACCGGGATATACTTTTTCAACCAACTCCTCCACATTTAAACGAAGACGTATCGATATAAAGATTGATTTTAACTTTTCCGGATAACAAAGAAATCATTAGAAAATTGGAATATCACCGAACAGCGACATATATTCTAAGTTGATATTTTGTTTCATGTGGCCAAAGATAAGATCTCTTAAGAGGTGCATCGGCCTATTTGTCTGCGTAAATCCCGCATTGTTCTTTGTAAAGCAGAAAACATAATCAAAACACTTTTACATTTCATACGGACAGGGCGCACCCGCTCGCAGGGCGCTGCCGCACCCTGCTCGCTTATTTTTTATGTTTTCTTTTATGATCCAACCTAACCTAACCCATCCTGTTTAAAAAGCTACAACTAAATCCAACTCTTAACAATAACATGACAATATTCCTGCATTTTCAGGATTTAGGTATTCAAAGTGACACTTTTCATCATAATGTTCTCTCAGGAACGGGTTGTAATGTATTGTAATCAATAAGTACCAAACTCATAAGGCTTAAGTAGGCTGTGTACTTAGATTATCAGGGTTGATGAATTGAAGTTTAATTTATTAATCACATTTCAGTTTAATGAGCTGTCATTAAACTTATAATATATACTAAAAACAACCGTAAGCATTATGTGACTACCTTTTATAATTAGGCTTGCACTATCTCGCATCATCAGGGAGGAGTTGAAGGTAAAAAAAATATTCCGTGTCTTTGCTTAATATTCTTATTACTTATACGTAAGCACTTGCGAGCCAACCTCTATAGCTTGGGCTTGCAGTACCCTGCATCATCAGGACTGAAGAGCTTAAGGTCGAAATTGTCATCTTGTGTCTTTGCTTAGTAATTATATTACATATCCGAAAGCATTAAATGGCCAACTCCTATGGCTTATGCTTGCAGTACCCTGCATCATCAGGCTTGAGGAGTTGAAGATGGAAATTTTCATCTTGTGTCTTTGCTTAGTAATTATATTACATACCCGAAAGCACTAAATAGCTAACTTCTATGGCTTAGGCTTGAAGTACCCCTGCATCATCAGGGTTGAGGAGTTAAAGGTCAAAATTTTCATCATGTGTCTTTGCTTAGTAATTATATTAAATACCTGAAAGCACCAAATGCCCATCTCGTATAGTTTAGGCTAGCAGTATCCTGCATCATCAGGGGTGAGGATTTGAAGGTCGAAATTTTCATTTTGTGTCTTTGCTTAGTAATTATATTACATACCTGAAAGCATTAAATAGCCAACTCCTATGGCTTAGGCTTGCAGTACCCTGCATCATCAGGCTTGAAGAGTTGAAGTTCGAAATTTTCATCTTGTGTCTTTGCTTAGTAATTATATTACATACCCGAAAGCACTAAATAGCTAACTTCTATGGCTTAGGCTTGAAGCACCCCTGCATCATCAGGGTTGAGGAGATGATGGTCAAAATTTTCATCATGTGTCTTTGCTTAGTAATTATATTAAATACCTGAAAGTACCGAATGCCCATCTCGTATATTTTAGGCTAGCAGTATCCTGCATCATCAGGGGTGAGGAGTTGAAGGTCGAAATTTTCATTTTGTGTCTTTGCTTGGTATTTTTATTACATAACCGTAAGTACCAAATAGCCAACTCTTATGGTTTAGTCTTGAAATACCCTTAGATCATCAGGGTTGAGGAGTTGAAGATCAAATTTTTGTCCCATGAATTTGTTTAACAATTTTATTATATATCCATAAAAACAAATTGACTTACTTCTACGGTTCAGGCTAGCAGTACCCCTGCATCATCAGGATTGAAGAGTTGAAGGTCAATTTTTTTAAGGAAATATCTGCTTAGTAATCTTATTCTACATTCAACGCAATTTTACTCCTACAGCTTAGGTTTGGCCGAGTATCGCTAATTTCGTGAATTTGCTTCAAAGAAATGGATCCTATGATCAGAACCGTATCAAACTCATCAGAGTACCCTTGAAGTACATTCTTTCAAATAAAAGAAAAATCATCAAAATAGGTTGGCGGGAAATTGAGTTATTCATCTATTTATCGCGCACATCGTTAATGCAAATATCAGACTTATGCGCTTTTCTTATGGATGCCACTGTCAAAAGTGAACTAAAAATAAATGGGACCCCATGACACGCACTACCTTTCAAATGAAAAAAAAAATCATCCAAATCCGCTCACCCAGTGCGGAGAAATCGAGTAACAAATATAAAATAAAAAAAATAAATAAAAAAAAATACAGACGAATTGATAACCTCGTCGTTTTTGGAAGTCGGTTTAAAACGATGTTTTAACATAAAAATCAAAGCGAAATACAAAATTTTATTGAGGTGGCCTCAAAATTGACTGACTTTTATACAAACTTACATCTCCTATTTGGGTAAAATTGGGGGAGGGGGGATCAGAAAATTCATTCTTATCTGACGTCTACGTCATAAAAGGAACCTCTAGTAAAAATCATATTCGTATCTTTAGCAGTTTAGGCTCTACGATGTTTATTCAATAGACTAGCTGTGCCCGCGACTTCGTCCGCGTGGAATAGTTATTTTGGGCATAATTTATTTTTTTATAAATTATAGCTGTTACCCACGACTTTGTCCGTTTCATTTTCTATTATTATTTTAGACAATTTAGTTTTGAAAAGAACATAGCTAACTCATATAGCTCATATATAAAAAAATGAAATTATTAGAACCTAAAACAAAATATCCTTAAAACAAAATCAAATAGTATTTAAAAAGTATTTTTACACGACGATAAAACGACGCAAGATCTCTAAGATATCAATATCTTCTAAGATGTTCATTGAAATTAAGTGATTGTCAAAGACAATTTTGTTCACAATTAAATACTCTTAATCAACAACACATTTATTTGGACAAATATTAATATTATTACGTTTATACAACTCTTAACTAATTTCGACAGAATTTGATTACCATGAAAACGGTTCTAGTGAGTTAATCTTAAAAGATAGACATATACTGTCGCGGACATTTTTTTAGATCATTTCAAGAGAAATAATTATTTCATACATATATTTTTGGTATCTTGTACCGTTTTCGCAGCGCACGCAACGGAAGCCCTCAAGGATGAATAATTTTCCCCGTTTTTTCACATTTTCCATTGTTTCTTCGCTCCTAATAGTTGCAGCGTGATGTTATATAGCCTAAAGTCTTCCTCGATAAAGGGTCTATTCAATACAAAAAGAATTTTTAAATTCGAACCAGTAGTTCCTGAGATTAGCGCGTTCAAACAAACAAACAAACTCTTCAGCTTTATATATTAGTATAGAAGTATAGATATCGGGATATACTTTTCAACCAACTCCTCCACATTTAAACGAAGACGTATCGATATAAAGATTGATTTTAACTTTTCCGGATAACCAAGAAATCATTAGAAAATTGGAATATCACTGAACAGCGACATATATTCTAAGTTCCTATTTTGTTTCATGCGGCCAAAGATAAGATCTTTTAAGAGGTGCAACGGGCTATTAGTGTGCGTAAATCCCGCATTGTTCTTTGTAAAGCAGAAGACAGAATCAAAACACTTTTACAATTCATACGAACAGGGCGCACCCGCTCGCAGGGCGCTGCCGCACCCTGCTCGCTTATTTTTTATGTTTTCTTTTATGTTCCAACCTAACCTAACCCATCCTGTTTAAAAAGCTACAGCTAAATCCAACTCTTAATAATAACATGACAATACTCCTGCATTTTTAGGATTTAGGTATTCAAAGTGACACTTTTCATCATAATGTTCTCTCAGGAACGGGCCGTAATGTATTGTAATCAATAAGTACCAAACTCATACGGCTTAAGTAGGTTGTGTACTTAGATTATCAGGGTTGATGAATTGAAGTTTAATTTATTAATCACATTTCAGTTTAATGAGCTGTCATTATACTCATGATATATACTGAAAACAACCGTAAGCATTATGTGACTACCTTTTATAATTTAGGCTTGCACTATCCCGCATCATCAGGGAGGAGTTGAAGGTAAATTCTTATTACTTATACGTAAGCACTTGCGAGCCAACTTCTATAGCTTGGGCTTGCAGTACCCTGCATCATCAGGGCTGAGGAGCTTAAGGTCGAAATTGTCATCATGTGTATTTGCTTAGTAATTATATTACATACCCGAAAGCATTAAATGGCCAACTCCTACGGCTTAGGCTTGCAGTACCCTGCATCATCAGGCTTGAGGAGTTGAAGATCGAAATTTTCATCTTGTGTCTTTGCTTAGTAATTATATTACATACCCGAAAGCATTAAATAGCTAACTTCTATGGCTTAGGCTTGAAGCACCCCTGTATCATCAGGATTGAGGAGATGATGGTCAAAATTTTCATCTTATGTCTTTGCTTAGTAATTATATTACATACCCGAAAGCACTAAATAGCTAACTTCTATGGCTTAGGCTTGAAGCACCCCTGCATCATCAGGGTTGAGGAGTTAAAGGTCAAAATTGTCATCATTTGTCTTTGCTTAGTAATTATATTAAATAACTGAAAGCACCAAATGCCCATCTCGTATAGTTTAGGCTAGCAGTATCCTGCATCATCAGGGGTGAGGAGTTGAAGGTCGAAATTTTCATTTTGTGTCTTTGCTTAGTAATCATATTACATACCCGAAAGCATTAAATGGCTATCTCCTATGGCTTAGGCTTGAAGTAACCCTGCATCATCAGGGTTGAGGAGTTGAAGGTCAAAATTTTTACCGTTCATCTTTGGTTGGTATTTTTATTACATAACCGTAAGTACCAAATAGCCAACTCTTACGGTTTAGTCTTGAAATACCCTTACATCATCAGGGTTGAGGCGTTGAAGAAAAAATTTTTGTCCCACGAATTTGTTTATCAATCTTATTATATATCCATAAAAACAAATTGACTTACTTCTACGGTTCAGGCTAGCAGTGCACCTGCATCATCAGGATTGAAGAGTTGAAGGTCAATTTTTTTAGGAAATATCTGCTTAGTAATCTCATTCTACATTCAACCCAATGGGACTCCTACAGCTTAGGTTTGGCCGAGTATCCCTAATTTCGTTAATTTGCTTCAAGGAAATGGATCCTATGATCAGAACCGTATCAAACTCATCAGAGTTCTCTTGAAGTAGGTACATTCTTTCAAATAAAAGAAAAATCATCAAAATCGGCGGGAAATTGAGTTATTCATCTATTTATCGCGCACATCGTTAATGCAAATATCAGACTTATGCGCTTTTCTTATGGATGCCATTGTCAAAAGTGAACTAAAAATAAATGGGACCCCATGACACGCACTACCTTTCAAATGAAAAAAAAAATCATCCAAATCCGTTCACCCAGTGCGGAGAAATCGAGTAACAAATATAAAATTAAAAAAAAAATACAGACGAATTGATAATCTCCTCCTTTTTGGAAGTCGGTTTAAAACTATGTTTTAACATAAAAATCAAAGCAAAATACTAAATTTTATTGAGGTAGCCTCAAAATTGACGTACTTTCATTCAAAACTTACATATCCTATTTGGGTTAAATTGGGGGGGGGGGGATGAGAAAATTCATTCTTAACTGACGTCTACGTCATAAAAAGAACCCCTAGTAAAAATCATATTCGTATCTTTAGCAGTTTATGCCCTACGATGTTTATTCAATAGATGAGTGAGAGAGCATCCTTTCGTTTTTATATAAGTATATATAGATATAGAGATATAGATTTGTATAGTATCAAATAACATAGGTACACACATAACCAATAAAAATACATAACAAAGGAATACATTTTACAGACCATAACATGTTTAGTTTCAACCAATTCAACTATGCAGTTACATATCTTGTTAACACTTATCGAACACAGAATAAATACTGTGTAGTTTTAAATTGACATAACTTTTTTATTTATAAACCGATTTACATAAAATAAACACTAAATGTTAAGTGAAGTTTCCCACAACATATCCGTGAAAGTTATATTCAAATTGGATAAGCCGTTTCTGAGATTAGCGTTTTCAAACACACAGACAAACAGACAAACAGAAAAGATTTCTAAAAACCATTATTTTGGGTTCTATATCGTATTAAAGACCCCTAGAAATGGTTTTCACCTAAATTTATTCCATGTACAGACAGCGACCTCTTACAGATTTATTATAGTATAGATGAGTGAGAGCATCTTTTCGTTTTTATATAAGTATATATAAATATAGAGATATAGATTTGTATAGTATCAAATAACATAGGTACACACATAACCAATAAAAAATACATAACAAAGGAATACATTTTACAGACCATAACGTGTTTAGTTTCAACCAATACAACTATGCAGTTACTTATCTTATTAACACTTATCGAACACAGAATAAATACTGCGTAGTTTTATATTGACATTACTTTTTTGTTTATAAACCGATTTACATAAAATAAACACTAAATGTTAAGTGAAGTTTCCCACAACACATCAGTGAAAATTATATTCAAATTGGATAAGCCGTTTCTGAGATTAGCGTTTTCAAACACACAGACAAACAGACAAACAGATAAACAGACAAACAGACAAACAGAAAAGATTTCTAAAAACCATTATTTTGGGTTCTATATCGTATTAAAGACCTCTAGAAATGGTTTTCACTCAAATTTATTCCATGTACAGACAGCGACCTCTTACAGATTTATTATAGTATAGAAGAAGATAGATAGGCCTACGGGGGCACTTACAAATTGTCAGTTACATTTTTTTTTTACACTACCACCGGATCGGAATACGACCTCAACTGAGAAGATCCGGCAAGAAACTCAGCGGGTTTGTCTTTTTTCTTATTAATATCTATTTTTTTAATATACTTTCATGCACTCTGGTTATTGCCGCAAACACATACACGTATACACACACATACATGCACTGGTAACAACGTATACACACGCACGCGGGCACTCATATGCGCACGCACGTAAATACACTCATTATGCATATGCACGCTCACGTAACACACACACACTTACAAACAAACACACATGAACACACAAACGTGCGTGCACACACGCATACACACAGGTATGCATAACACCGACGACCCGCGTAGCGGAGCGGTCTCCATAACGGTCTGACACGCAAAGGGTTCAAAGGATTCCCGGCCAGACAGATATCTGAATGATGAATTTAGATTTCTGTTCTAGGTCTGGGTGTTTGTGTATTAGTAAATACAAATACACGTTTTATCTGACTGAAGTAGCAAACGAGCATGCAGTCCACCTGATGGTAAGTGGTCACTTCAACCTCATACTTTATCAACTTCATACAGAACATGGGTTCCATCTGAAGTCAATCACAGATACGTTGCTACTCCCGGACTATGATGGTCGTCTCATATAAAAGTGTGCCAGCAAGCACCCTTCCAACGAAACGCAAGAAATGCTTCACGCTAGAAATAGGTGTGGTGGTGGTACTTCCCCGGTCGAACTGCTGAACACTGGTTCTACCTTTAAACCTAAGGATTAAAACACTATTACTAAGACCCCGTCTGTCCGTCTGTCTGACACGACAGTATCTCATGAACCGTGGTAGACAGAAAGTTGAAATTTAACATAGATGTTATCGATAACAAATACTAAAACCAGAAAATATAACTATAACTATACACACACGCACACATACACAATACATCCGTATATTAACAAACACATACATAAATATTAGTTCACTATAAGCATCATGTACATATAAAATGATTATAAAAAAGTTCAACTTACCCAATTTTGTATCACTTTCACCTCCTCGCATTTTCAAGTAGATCATGTAATTCCCTATTCCTTAGTCTTTTTCCTGCTATTTTGTTATTTTAATGTTATTATTATTTACATGATTATTTGTTATTTGTGACTTTTTTTCCCCGTTGTTTTTGTTTTGTCTGTATATAAAAAAAAACTAGATTTGATTTTATTCGGCTAATATGTTGAATGTGAACACGTTTACGCGGGCCGAACTCCGCGTTCACTTAGGTCGCACTGAAATTCAGTGGTTCGCCGTTGACACATGCTGAGTGCGACCGTTTCCATCTAAGTGGCACTACAATGATTTTAGAATTTAAGTATTTTTGAAGTGAAACTTCTTTATTGGGGTTAGAAAAAAATTTAGTGTAACATTTTTTCGTTACGCGCCATCTTTTTCTGTTACGCGCCATCTTTTCTTTTTCGTTACGCGCCATCTTTTTCTTATCCCTACCACGCGTGATATTAGATAGATTATTATAGATTAGATTATAAGATAAAGTTTAATAAAAGCCTTTTATTAAACTTTATCTAATTTAACTTTATTTAACCAATTTCTGTAAAGTTGCATATAGTAAATTATTTTTTGAAAAATAACGTCATAAAGATTTTTTTCTCTTTGCTCTGTTACTTTATTTTTTAACCGACTTCCCAAAGGAAAGAGGTTATCTATTCGTCACGTATATATATATATATATATATTTTTATGTATGTTCGGGCGAAATGGCTAGAAATCGTTGACCTACCGACACGATTCATACGACATTGTATGCGGTTAGTTTCACAGGCAGTCCCATATTGAGGAAAATGAAAACCTTCCGGCGGTTTTCCCGGAAAATTGGAAAATGTCGGTTTCTTAAAATCTTGAATAACTTGGGTGTTTCTAAACCGATTTCCATTTTCTTTCTTTCATTTGATAGGAAATTTTGTCACGCAACTTTTTCTCTTGGACATGGGTATGCTGTGATGCTTAACTCTTTGAGTTATGGGGTGGAAACCACCACCACTCCTCAAGTTTTTTAGATAATTTGAGATAACTCGGCTTCTGCCGAATCGATTCTTATGAAACTTGGAATATGTATTATATATCTATGCTTATATAGGTTGACAAAAATTTGACCTTCAACTCTTCGATCCTGATGATGCAGGGTTACAGCTATCCTAAACTATAACATTAGCTATTTGGTGCTTACATATATGTAACAAGACTACTAAGCAAAGACATGTGATGAAAAATTTGACCTTCAACTCCTCAATCCTGATGATGCAGGGGTGCCTCAAGCCTAAACCATAGGGGTTGACCATTTGGTGCTTATGGATGTGTAATAACAATACTAAGCATAGACATATGACAAAAAAATTAACCTTCAACTCCTCAACCCTGATGATGCAGGGTGCTGTAAGCCCAAGCCGTAGGTGATGGCCATTTGGTGCTTACAGATATATAATAAGATAGCAAGGCAAAGATGTACGATAACAAATTTGACCTTCAACTCCTCAACCCTGATGATGCAGGGGTACTGCAGGCTTAAACCATAATTGTTAGACATTTGTTGCTCACGGATTTGTAATAACATTGCTAAGCAAAGGTATACGACGAAAAATTGGACCTTCAACTTCTCAATCCTGATGATGCAGGGGTATTGAATGCCTAAGCCATAAAACTTAGCTATTTCATCCTTACGCATTCAAAATGATATTTAAAAAATGTAAGGTAGAACATTAGAAAAATGGTTGTATACGGTGGAAAATTGGACCTTCAACTCCTCAATCCTTATGATGCTGGGGTGCTTCAAGCTTAAACTATAGGCGTTAGCTACATGATCGCTACGTATATCTGATAAGATTACTAAGCAAAGATAAAAAATGAAAAATTTGACCTTCAACTCCTCAACTCTGATGATGCAGGGGTACTTCAAGCTTAAACCATAGGTATTGGCCATTTGATGCTTATGGGTATGTAATATATTTACAAAGTAAAGACGTATAATATTAAAATCGACCTTCAACTCCTCAACCCTCATGATGCAGGGTACTGCAAGCCCAAGCCATAGAAGTTGGCCATCTGTTACTTACGTGTATGTAATGAGATTACTACGAAAAGATATGGCATGAAAAATTTGACCTTCAACTCCTCAACCCTGATAATGCTGGGGTCCTTCAAGCCTAAACCATAGCCATATGGTGCTTACGTATATGTAATGAGATTACTAGGCAAAGATATAACATGATAGTTTTGACCTTCAACTCTTCAGCCTTGATGATGCACGGGTACTTCAGGCTTAAAGCATAGGCGTTGGCCATTTGATACTTATGGAATTGTAATATATTAACAAAGCAAAGACGTATGATAAGAAAATTGACCTTTAACTCCTCGACCCTTATGATGCAGGGTACTGTAAGCCCAAGCCATAGAAGTTGGCTATTTAGTGTTTAAGGATTTATTGAAGAAATGCTAAGAAGAGATGACTTATGAAAACCGTTATCTTTAACTGGGCTTTTATTCAGTGGTACTGCCTATCTAACCCACAGGTGATAGTAATATGGCCCTTATGAATATATTAGGAGTTCCATAAACAAAGGCAACGATTAATAAAGTTACCTTCACCTCTTTAACCCTAATAATATAGGTATACAGCCTGCCTAAAGTATGTGTGTTTGGTAATTATTGTTCGCAATACAAACAATGAGTTCCGGAAAGGACATAATTATGATCACAAATTCCACTTTGAATACAATTACCTGGACGATGCAGGAGTACTGCCAACCTTTTTACATAGGATGGGTTAGGTTAGGTTGGAACTTGAAAAGAAAATATAGAAACTAAGCGAGCAGGGCGCGGCAGCGCCCTGCGAGCGGTTGCGCTCAGTTCACATGCACTGTGACAGTAATGTAAGATATCGCTTAGGCTTTTGTTTGACTTGTCATTTAAGGTTGATTTTAAATTACCGTTTCCATTTATGTATGCACTATGCAGTCTTATGGATACTATGTATTACACGGTCTCGTATAACTGATCGAAGTGTCTAGTCGTCCCGTAATCGGATGAATAAAATAAATTAATCGTCCGCTAAACGGTAAATTCGTAATAAAAATGGTCTGTATATTAAACATACTTATTATCCTCGTAATAAAAAACGTATTGAAACTGGTGAGTTAAATCATATTACTGAGATTAATAAATTGTGCAAAGCTATGGTACACCTGATGTAGTGAATAACGACCATGCTGCCCGAACTTAAATTGGTTTTGATGGTATTGGTTTTCCAACTAAGGATAGGTAGTCAAAATTATTTTTATCAGTATCAGTTGAATTATACTCTTGGTTATAAGGTTTATATTACTTTTTCTACTTTAAATATTGATAATTATAGGCCTATTCTTTAAATAAATGTTTACTCAGAAAAAGTTGTTTTATTCGGTTAGGTTAGGTTCGAACAGATTTTTCTAATTCAGAATCTAAGGGAGGGGGCGCGGTAGCGCCCCCGACCGGTTGTGTCAAAGAAGTCTATTTTTAGATGATGACGTCAGCACATAATTTTATTCATCCGAAAATCGGGCAAATAATTAATTTTATTCATCCGGTTAGCGGACGACTAGCAACAGCCATAACTGATTTTATCGTGACTGAAAAGCGTGAAAAAAAAATTTTTAAACAAAAAATACAACCGACTTCCATGCCACATAAAAGTAAAAAATAATTTAAATACATGTTGGTTTAGAGCAAACACAGTACTTAGTACATAGTTCCGAAGTCGGCGCTCACCATATTTTGCTGGATCATGACGAAACTACATGTATCTTATATGAGCGCCGACTTCGGGACTATGTACTAAGTACTGTGTTTGCTCTAAACCAACATGTATTTAAATTATTTTTTACTTTTATGTGGCATGGAAGTCGGTTGTATTTTTTCTTTAAAAATTTTTTTATATGTATTTATATTTGTAGTGCCATATGGAATAAATGTTTCTTTCTTTCTTTCTTTCTAAAATAAATAATTAAGGGGGTTCTCATGCAGCAAACATGATTACCGACTCGCACTTAGCCGGTTTTTTTTTACCGACTTCTAAAAGGTTCTCAATTCGATTTTTTTTCAATTTCAGATGTCGTATATGCGTGGTTTACTTGAAGGCACCTCTCTCTCTTACCAAGTTACGAAGGATGTCCTACGAAAATCAAATGTGAAACACAAGGAGAAATATATAGAATTACTCGATGACGTGTTTGCGGATTTTGATGACAAGGAATCATACACCGTTGAAGAACAGGTTTGTATTTTTATTTACTCCTTAAGAATCGATTTGCATATATAAGGGTCCGGTATGAGAAAAATGTGAGGAGTAAAATCTACTGATGAATGACCTCGTTACGTTTTTTTGAGTATAATAATAATAAACTCGTTTATTGCCTTAAAACATTAATAATGACAGCATAAACAGACATAACGGAATTACAATATAATTACATAGCAAAAATTTCAACTCTATATATATATAACGCCATCTAGTTAAAACTTTAGAACTATTTTATTAGTACGCATGGATGGTATGCACAGGTTTCTTGATTACATTTTACCGGAATCTCAATGGTATTTAAAATAGTAAATCGTTAAGATAAGTAATGTAAATACTCTGCAAATACGTACAATATTAATATTTTAATACGTACTTATATATTAGATATATTTTTTGAAAATGAACCATGTATTGTTATTATTTATATCTTTAGTGTAAGTATGGCGCCATCTATTTTAAATGCGAGTAAACTTCAGTCGTGTCTCGGAGCTGATACACACTCTTTTTATTTGAATGTAGGTTAAATTCGTATTCGTCTGGTTTATTTTTATCTGATTTAAGAAGCAAGCAGTTTATCTGATGATAAAGTCACTGCCGTATGGACATCAGTGAGCAATTTTGTATAGAACATGGGTTCTATCTGGAGTCCATCGCAGATGCGTTGCTACTCCCGAGGACCTTGATGATCGCCTCATATAAAAGTGTGCCGGCAACCACACCCTTCCATCGAAACGCTAGGATACGTCACGCTAGAAATAGGTGTGGCGGTGGTACCGAGTCGGGGGAACTACACTGGTTCTACCACCTGGCGATATCCTGTGTTAATCTAAATCATAAACTGGTTAAATAAATTATATATAAAAGACAAAGGTTGGCTGGTAGAGAATGCTTTTTAGCATTAAGCTCGCCTATTGTATTACTTGACCACAACAATTAGGCGCATAAAACAAAATGTGGTTCAATACCCCGCACCTCGCTTCTTACCCCGCGCGTCGTCTAGCGACGAGCAGTCGTGTATCGTCTAGGTGTTTACGTTAGCCAGCACGTGGTTAATGTTATTTCATTATAATGTTAGTTTAATGAGTGATTGTTGAATTTTTAAAGTTATTATTAATTTAGTTGATTATTCGTCAATAAACCTCAAAATTGGTAGGAAGAAAACTATTCGTGGAGGAGAAACGACTCTTACATTCAAAATATGCATTTTTTTAACAAGAGAAGAGTATTGGGCTCAGTATTCCTGTCTCCCAAATCGAAAATCGAATGTGTGCTGCAACAGGCATCAGTCTCTTACATACATAAAAAAGAAAGAAAATATTCCATGTTTGCGAATATATTAAATACATGAAAGTGCTTTAATAAATACTCGACTATTAAACATATACCATTATGGCGTATGTTTTAATAATGGTATACCTACATACTCTTGGTATTTGGTAATAGAATATAGTTCGTATCGGGATGGGAAATCCCTAGTTCTAATGACGTTTCAACTGTCGTGTGCCTAATTGTTTTGGTCGAGTAGTACTACAATTTTTGTATTGGTGCAATCACAACATAGTATAAAACAAAGTCGCCTCGCGCTGTCTGTCCTTATGTATGCTTAGATCTTTAAAACTACGCTACAGATTTTAATGCAGTTTGTTTCAATAGATAGAGTGATTTTAGAGGAAGGTTTTTATATAAAATACATGTATAATATAGTGGAGAAACACTGATAATTTTAGATTTTTGACTTTTAGGCGGAACGAAGTTCGCCGGGTCAACTAGTTAAATATATTATTATAAAAGTCAAAAAGTGGATTTGTTGAAGTGAAACTTCTTTATCGGGGTTGGAAAACAAAAGGGGAACTTCTTTATCGGGGTTGGAAAAAAATTAGTGTAACATTTTTTCGTTACGCGCCATCTTTTTTCTGTTACGCGCCATCTTTTTCTGTTACGCGCCATCTTTTTTTTCCGTTACGCGCCATCTTTTTCTTATCCCTACCACGCGTGATATTAGATAGATTATTATAGATTAGATTATTAGATAAAGTTTAATAAAAGCTTTTTATTAAACTTTATCTAATTTAACTTTATTTAACCAATTTCTGTAAAGTTGCATAAAGTAAATTATTTTTTGAAAAATAACGTCATAAAGAAGTTTCACTTCTTACGAGTGTACGCTAGTACACGCACACATTATTTTAACAGTCGGATGTTTTTAAATCACATAATGTTACTTGTTGATTTCACAGGTGTCCTGCTTACTTCGTCAGTCCACTGATCCAAGAATACTGAGTGTCACTAGGGCTAAGTGGGAGCCGTGGGTGTGATCCCACTGCTGGGAAACTGGGCAAAATCCCGCGACATCTCAATCTGAGAGCTATACCCATATGTGATATAACGAATGCAAATGTCGAAAAACACGCGAATATTCACATCACTAGCTTAAAAGTAATCAGTATTTAGAGTGCGTTCCATTAGACGTTCACAAAGCGCACGCTCTCGACCGCAGTTTTTATCGTTCCATTAGCTTGTGAGCTTTACTGACGTATTCTCTACTGGAACGATCACTTCGAGCCACCTTGTTAGATGGGTCGTCGTGAGCGTCGCGTGGGCGTAAGTCATGACGTCATGAGTGACGTATTCGCTGCGACCACAACGACCGGACGTCTTGTGGAACGACGTTTTGGGCGTTTGGGGCTTTGTGAGCGTCTTCTGGAACGCGCCCTTAGTGTCTTCAAATTTTGTGATATTCCTTCAAATCCTACTAATATTATAAATGCGAAAGTTTGTGAGGATGTATGTGTATTTGTTATTCTTTCACGCAAAAACTACTCAACGGATTTGGTTGAAACTTTACAGTAGTATAGGTTATACATCAGAATAACACATGGACTATAATTTATACCGATTTTTTTGTAATAAGGTTATACTATAACGAGAAATATCAGATTAGTCGCAAAAAAAGTTGTCCTCTGAGAGCTATCTTCGCGTGCGCTGCCTAAACCGTTGGAGATATCCAAATATAATGTATGGTGGGATTGTTTGGCTCACATAGATCTAAATAAAAGTCCGCGACAGCATATATCTATATTTTATGTATAACCCACAATAACTCTTTTTATACTTTGAAAATTTTAAAAATATGAAGTTGATGTTTCCATGGGTTTTATACAAACTAAATATTAATCCTTATCAAAATAAATGATTTCAAAAAATCAAGCATCTAATAAAGATTGAATCTGTCTTTTACACCATGTAAATTGGATAAGTAGTTTAGAAGATATTACGAGTATAACATATTGCGTAGTCAATTGATTGACCGGCAGTACGCGCCGTCCGCCGCCGCCGTATACAACGAAGTTCTATGATATTATTATGTGAATGGTCATAAAACACGGAGCAAAATGTGAAAAGTAAATGACGGCCCTGTAGTTCCGGGATTAAGGCTATGGTATCCCCTGTCTGTGGTGAGAGGCAACTAAAAGGGGGCTTTCGGGGTTGCGGGCCGCTAGACTGGGAGCTCCAAACACCCAGTCAGCAACTTCGGGAAAGATGTCAGCATGTGTGGTCGCATGCTATCGTGAAAGCCAGGGTGGACGGAGCTTGGACCGTCCAGCCAGGCGATCCCGGGAAGGACGGTGGTATACGTGTGGTCGCATATCGTGGTAAAGACCAGATGGAGTGGTGGGCCCAGCCGCTCACTTGGGAGGAGCCCGATGGGGCAACGCACTCAGAGGACTCCAGTTGCGTTCCTTTGAAGATCCCGGAGTCCTGGTGCTATAAGAATCCCACATAACCCTGCGTCGCTCCCACGGCGTATGGTACCTTTTGAAGGTTTCTCCCTCGACAAAAAAGAGAAAAAAGGTCAATGAGAATGAAAGAGTGGAAAGGTTAAATATGTTATTCAATCGTCATCGACCTTTTAATGTTACAGAACTCGGCACATATGTCAGATTAGCAGTAGTTTAGGTCGTAGTTGACCACGCTAGCCAACTGCGCGTTGGTAACCGTCACGCGTTTTGAGACCTTTCTTAAAACTTTTAATTTCAGAGTAAGCATTAATATCTGTTGCCGCCAAAACTAATTCAAATTAGTATACGTGCCTGTGATTTGAAATTTGAACACACTGATTTAGGCGATTAACACACGGCACCGCGCATCGCCGCGAATAGCGGTGCCCCTCGCGGTAAGGCGGTTTACGCACCTATACGCGCGGATGGACCGATCATCAAAAAAAACTTTTCGACATCGAAATTCCTTTTATTAAATTGCAACACGGCCTGCATCAACGATGATCCGCGCAGTTAGGCGCCAGCCCGTGTATGAGGCGCCGACCCTCCGCACTGTCGTTCGCGCGGTGGTGATGAAAACACCGCTGGACCGGTCGGTCGGTCGGTGTACGTGTGTGAGGCATTATTAGACCCCAATACAACATGAGATCCGCTTCACCGCCTACCGCGGCAGTGAGCGGTATCATATGTTAATCGCCTTAGGAAGTATGGCAAGGGTTCAATCTGAAGTCAATCACAGATGCGTTGCTACTCCCGAGGACTATGATGATCGCCTCATATAAAAGTGAGCCGGCAGACACACCCTTCTAATGAAACACAAGAACTGCTTCACGGTAGAAATAGGTGCGGCGGTGATGCCTCCCTGGTTGAACCATGGCTCTACCACCTTGCAAACTTTATGTGGCAGACTAAATTCCACGCGAGCGAAGCCGCGGGCAAAGGCTAGTTAAATTATAAATAATGGTTGCTTTCGTATTTTTAGATGTATTTTTAATGTTAGTTTAATTTTTTGTGAATAAATATTTTCCTGATAATAGATTTTTTATTTTTAATCCGATTGTAGCAAACGAGCATGCACATCTAAGTGTAAGCTATTTCATACAGAACAGCAGATCTATCTAGATTCAATTTAAACTGTAAAAAAAACGCTTTCTACACTCAATAGCCCCACGCTAGGATTTTCTCCTGTGTCGTGGGTACCATGGACACACACAAGACGAATACACAAACACCCAGACCCAGAACACGAATCTAAACTCATTCAGATACCTGTCTGGGAATCGTACCCGGGACGCATTGCGCGTCAGACCGGTATGGTAACCGCTCCGCCACGCGGGTCGTCCGTCTAGCTAACATGGCTTTTGAGAAAGGTACAGCCTGACGGACAGCGATGTTTTAGTGTAACGCAGCGGTGAGATGCTTTAATGTGGCGTTGTGCGGTGACAAAGGAGCGGTGTGGCGACGAAGGAGGTGCGGTGAGGCGAGGGGGTGAGGAGAGGTGCGATGATTGACGTGGCAGAGCTGTCATTATTGAAAAAGAATTGAGAATAAAATGTTGGTTAAAAGTATTTTTCTGGTGTCTTATTTTACAGCGTAATATTAGTAAAAGAGTTCCGTTTTTATCCTTTTACTAGCTGAAAAGTGAAAGAGCAGTGATAGCCTAATGATTGAAACTTGCCCTCTCAATAGGTCCGAGGTTCAAACCCAGGCACGCACTACTTATTTATGTGCGCATTAGAAATTAATTATCACTGCTTTTCGGTGAAGGAATACATCATGAGGAAACCTACACACCCAAGTTTTTTGTAAAAAAAAGTTCTCGGAGGTGTGTGAAGTTCACCAATTCGCACTTGGCCAGCGCGGTGGATTATGGCCTAAACTCTCATTCTGAGAGAAGACCCGTGCCCAGCAGTGGGACAATAATGGGTTCACGAGAGAGAGCTTAACCCCGCGGCTTCATCCGCGTTAATAAAATCGATGTATCGATTGTCCCGTGGGAACAAGATATTTTCCCACAATAAAAAGTAGTCTATATGTTAATCCAGAGTGTCAGCTAACTCCCTACCAAATTTTATGAAAATCGCTACAGCCTTTTACACGTGAAGAAGTAACAAACATACAGACACACAAACTTTCGCCTTTATAATATTAATATGAGTTGGAATAAGATATTTTCCCACAATAAAAAGTATCCTGTATGTTAACTCAGAGTGTCAGTTAACTTCCTACTAAATTTTATAAAAAACGCTACA
>OX453087.1:1388224-1545454 GCA_949699795.1 Spicauda simplicius
GTCGCTCCAGCAGGAAAGTAGCACGTAGAGTGATATGAGTGGGACGTATAATTAGTGCCCAATCTGCTGTAAATGTGCGCCAAATAAAAAATTTGTGCGTGTTGTAGTTTTTGAAATAAACGGAAAAAACGATTCCTGCTGGGGTAACGTTGTTCCAGCAGGAAAATTCTAAACGAAAGATCGGAGAGTTAAAAATTGCATATGAGCAGAGAGCTTATATTTATGCAAATTTGTGCGCTAAAAATATAATTTGTGCATCTTCAGGTTCTCGAGATATTGCGTTTCCTGCTGCGGTAACGTTTTGCAAAATCGCGTATCTAAAAGACTATTGTATGTGCGCCTGTAGAATAAACATGTACAAATAGCACTTAATTTGTGCGTATTTGTGACAAAATTAGATTTAAAAAAATACTTATAGTTTTCGAGTAATCACGGTTTTTTCAAAAATCCAAACAGTGTCATAGCTCCTAAATAAGAAAACATATAAGGTCACTGAAAACTGCATTCGGTCCGTCTTGGCGTGGTTAATTAGCACAAAAAAAATCAAAAGTGCACATACGTGCGTTTTTGGATAATATGAATTAAAGTCAAAAAACGACGTCCTACCTTTGACGTCACCGTTCAAGAAACTGGCTCAACCTAAGCTGCTTGGGTATTAACCAAAAATTAGTGCGTTGAGTCAAATAATATGTAAGATAAAATTCCAGTGTGAAATATTTCGCATTAAGTAAATATAAACAAAAAACAAAACAGTAACACAAACGCTGGTTATACGACCAAATTCGAATGACTACAAAAAAGCGGGGGTTTCATATATACTAATGACCTTTCTTTCTTGATCGTATTATTGCAGGTACTGTTACGCTCAAACGTTTATTGGTGATTAATTATACGACCTTTAGGGAAATAATTACAAAATATAATAAATGGATCGTGTAATTATCAAATGAAAGACCTAGTATGTGTGAAAATTCTTATTTATATTTTCTTTAATATTGATTCTTATATAAGATCACAGAAAAATCTTAAGTAAAATATTCGAACGCAAAAAGTTAATTAAAGTTATTAAAGTTATACTTCTTTTGGCGCGCTAGGTAAAAATGATGAGAGTAAATAGAGTCTTACGAAGAGTCTTACGATGCGCGCGCACACCGACAAGTAAATCCGACACCCTGAAGTTAACTATAGTGAACATTTTAGTTTTTTCTGCTGTTAATGTCGTTTTTTCTCCAAGCGTAGAATTATGCGAAAGATAAAACTTTTAAAAAGATTTTTATATTATATTAAGCCAAAGAAGTATAACTTCGAACGCGTGTACATAAACACATACACACTTTATATTTTTGTATCTAGTATAATTTAAAATCACAGATCAGTTTCCAATTAAAAAATTAAGACTATTATCATATTATTAATGTAAATGTCCTGAATTGTAGTGCTGAATGTATTTTAATTAAATTTGGAATGAAGATAACTAATAATATTCCAAGTAGCAATTAAGCTCCTTTTTTATTATGTACTTCATCGTGTACAAATCTACCGCACAAATATAAAGTTTATTTTCTATTTTCTACTTCAGTGTACTCGAGTATACTAAGTTTTAATCGGTTAGTGTGTAAAGTTAAGAAGGTCATTAGCATGTATAAAATCCCCGCTTTTTTGTAGTCATTCGAATTTGGTCGTATAACCAGCGTTTGTGTCTGTTTTGTTTTTTTGTTTATATTTACTTAATGCGAAGTATTTCTCACTGGATATTTATCTTACATATTATTTGACTAAACGCACTAATTTTTGGTTAATGCCCAAACATCTTAGGTTGAGCCAGTTTCTTGACCGGTGACGTCAAAGGTAGGACGTCGTTTTTTGACTTTAATTCATATTATCCAAAAACGCACGTATGTGCACTTATGATTTTTTTTGTGCTAATTAACCACGCCAAGACGGACCGAATGCAGTTTTCAGTGACCTTATATGTTTTCTTATTTAGGAGCTATGACACTGTTTGGATTCCTGAAAAAACCGTGATTACTCGAAAACTATATGTATTTTTTTAAATCTAATTTTGTCACAAATACGCACAAATTAAGAGCTATTTGTACATGTTTATTCTACAGGCGCACATACAATAGTCTTTTAGATACGCGATTTTGCAAAACGTTACCGCAGCAGGAAACGCAATATCTCGAGAACCTGAAGACGCACAAATTATATTTTTAGCGCACAAATTTGCACAAATATAAGCTCTCTGCTCATATCCAATTTTTAACTCTCCGATCTTTCGTTTAGAATTTTCCTGCTGGAACAACGTTACCCCAGCAGGAATCGTTTTTTCCGTTTATTTCAAAAACTACAACACGCACAATTTTTTTATTTGGCGCACATTTACAGCAGATTGGGCACTAATTATACGTCCCACTCATATCACTCTACGTTCTACTTTCCTGCTGGAGCGACGTTCACGTGAAAATATTCTCTATTTGTAGTATAAAGTATTATTAATATTTATATATTTGTTAATAGGTGGTAGAACCAGTGTAGTTCGCCTGGGGAAGTACCACCGCCACACCTATTTCTAGCGTGAAGCATTTCTTACGCGCGATGGAAGGGTGTGCTTGCCGGCACACTTTCACATGAGGCGACCAACATAGTCCTCGGAAGTAGCAACGCATTTGTGATTGACTTCAGATGGAACCCATGTTCTGTATGAAGTTGCTTGCAGATGTCCATACGGCAGTGACCACTTACCATCAAGTGGACTGCATGCTCGTTTTCTACTTCAGTCGTATATAAAAGAATATATTAGGGTTCCGTGACTAAACGGTAAAAACGGAACCCCCTAAAATATTTATACAATTCTGTTTTTAGTATTTGTTGTTATAGCACCAAGAAAAATACATCATCTGTGAAAATTTCAACTGAGTAGCTATCACGGTTCAAGAAATACAGCCTTTTGAAAGACAAACGGATAGACAGACGGACAGCGGAGGTTTTTTTTGTTATATTATGACCTTTATTTTTTTTTTTTTTGTTTTCGAGGGGGAAACCTTCAAAAGGTACCCGACGCCGTGGGAGCGACGAAGGGTTATGTGGGATTTTTACCGCACTAAAACCCCCCCGGTGGCCATCCTCGGCGCTAAAAAGAGGACTCCGGGATCTCCAACAAACACCACCGGAATCCTCTAAGCGTGTTGCCCCATCGGGCTCCTCCCAGATGGGCGGCTGGGCCCACCGCTCCGTCTAGTCTATACGACGATATGCGACCACACATACCGCCGTCCTTCCCGGGATCGCCTGGCTGGACGGTTCAAGCTCCCACTTTAGCCGCCCGCAACCCCGGAAGCCCCTTTTAGTCGCCTCTTACGACAGGCAGAGGATACCGTAGCCCTATTCTGATCCCGGAACTACAGGGACAGTTATATTATGACCTAGCGATAAGGCTGACGGGCCACCTGATGGAAAGCAGTCACCGTCGCCTATGGACATTTGCAACACCAGAGGAGTCGCCAATGCATCGCCGGCTTTGAAGGAGAGCTCTTTTCGCACCTTTCTTGAAGAACCCCATGTCGTAGCACCTCGGGGAGTCTCAGTAATAGGGTCTTTAACCTTCGGCTACGGAACGCTAAAAAACAGACTGCTTGAAACCGAATCAATTGTTTTTTGGTGTTATAATTACCCGATTGCCGCAGAAGGAGGGTATTTTTTGTACGTATGTGAGTATATTTAGGCAAAAGGAGCCCCCCACCAGGTGGACCGATGACCTGAAGAAGACAGCGGGAAACCGCTGGAATCAGAAGGCAAAGAACCGAAGGGAGGCCCAAAGACTGATGGATGGATGTATGCATGTCTGTATGTAGGTACATACATTCATACATAAGCTCGAAAAACATTACTCACCGCGGTCTTTTCAATGGGGTTTTTAGTAGGTATGTCTCTAGTTTATAACCCAGGTGACTTATTTCTACAGGACATAGTCCTCTTTAGTTATAACACAGTTAACTTATTTCTACAAAGTCAAAGTTAAGGAAAACATATTACTTTATTTTGTAGGTAATTCCAAAATAGTCCTTACTGCGTCATGGTTTATATATTACATTTGAAGATAACCTAATATTTAGCGTTATACAGAAATAAATATTAATAAAATTAAATACAGTACTATATTAGTAAAAACCTGCAAAAAAGATTGTTGTATGGCAGTCCCTCTTAAAATGAAATTTTGTTTTTGTAGCGGTAAAAGAAAAACATCATTTGAAACTGTTTCAACGTTTACTTTTTACGGTCCATAAGACCGACAGACGGACGTCTTAGCAATAGGGACCCGTTTTACCCTTTTTTTTCAATCAATAGTCTCTATTTGCATATAAATAAGGTACATTACGGTTTTATATATTAATTACACATCCTCTTATACTACCCTAAAGGAACGGAACGGAATCTTAAATACAACATGCAAAATGCAATTTGCAATCATTACTACTCGAAACGTAAGTAAAGGGTCTCCGTGCAATTTCACAAAACTGCATTTTTTTTTAAATTCGCGAGAATGCACGCTCGTTTTTTCTTCAGTTAGATTAAAAATAAATCATATTTTAATATTTATTTACAATCACGAAATATAAACTATCGTAAAGGAGATTACTAAGATTTGATGTGTTTTATAACGAAGTTGAAAGGTTATCAGTCAGCTAAATGGAAACTACACATCGCAAGAACATAGCTTTAGTCATTCCGATCTTAAAAATACGCGAACAATATCGCGAGAATAATTAAATGCAAAATTTAAATTGCATTTTGTGGAAATAACGAATTTATTTTTGCAGTTTGGGGAGATTTTCTGAAGTTGAATTTGTGTTTGTTTTAAGACTAATTTGACCCTTTTTAGTGTGAGTTATAATTGAGGAAATATAAAGAGGGTTGACATCAGTGGTTTTTACTTTTTATCTTCTGAAGTCTGTTGTGACGCCAGTGCCCGCATGGCGGTCGGTCGGAGAGGTGCCGCCATTTTGTTACACTCTGCCGCCATAATGAGGTACGTAAATTTTAACAGATTAATTTACGCTAAACAGATAACATTTTGGGGTTTTTACCAGCATAATATATACAATTTTTATTTTGACTTGTTCCCAATAAAGGCGAAAAATAAAGATGGTTATATGTTTGTAACTCATTAACGTCAGGACGGTTGAACGGATCGGGATAAAATTTAGCATAGATATATATTATAGTATGGAATAACATAAGTGCTACATTTTATTCTGAAAGAACGTCTATTTCTTGTGGAATATGCAGGTTTTTAGCTAGCTAGCTTAGGGCTTCGTCCCTATAGATCCGGGATTAGAATAAGGCTACGGTATCCCCTGTCTGTCGTAAGAGGCGACTAAAAGGGGCTTCCGGGCTTGCGAGCGGCTAGACTGGGAGCTTTTTTTTTTTTTTTTTTTTTTTTTTTATTATAACACAAAAACTCCACAGACTGATCGTCCGTGCCTTTTATCACAATAGTTCTTCTTTTTTTTTTAACAATAAGTCTTTATTTCTTAGCTCCACGTTAGGCCATCGCTGCCACCATCACACCGTCGTGTGCGGTGGTGACAACGTTGGCAATTAAAGAAATCTTACAATTACGCTTAATATATATATAGGACCATTCATCATTTTTATTTACATGGTGTGTATAATTCAGTGCATTGTACATAGATGTATATGTGTTGTAATTTTTTTTTTTTTTTTTTTTTTTTTTTTTCTTTTTTTTTTTTTTTTTTTTTTACGTATAATGCTAAGCTATTGTATATAATTCTAAGGACACTACACTCTAATTACATTGTTGTTACTGTAAGTAGACTAGACTTACAGTAGACTGGGAGCTGGAAACGTCCAGCCAGGTGACCCTGAGAAGTACGACCTTATGTGTGATCGCATATCATCGTAAAGACTAGACGGAGCGGTGGGCCCAGCCGCCCATTTGGGAGGAGCTCGATGGGGCAACGCGCTCAGAGGATTCCGGTTGCGTTCGTTTGGAGATCCCGGAGTCCTCTATGTAGCGCCGGGGAAGGCCATCAGGGGGTTTTAGTGCGGTAAAAATCCCACATAACCCTGCGTCGGTCCCACGATGTCGGGCTGAAGTCGCAAACAAACATGCAGTCCACCTGATGGTAAGTGGCCACTGCCACCCATGGACATCTCTAATCAACTTCATACGGATGTGAAAGTGTGCCGGCAACCACGCTAGAAATAGGTGTGGCGGTGGTACTTCCCCGGTCAAACTACACTGGTTCTACCTTGCTTACAGACGTCCTTACGATATTGACCACTTACCTAGAGTGGACTGCAAGTACGTTTGCTACTTCTATATTAATAAAATAGTCATTGTGACATAGCAAGCTTAACAAAATTGTGATTTTTATCCGACTGCAACAGGAGTGTAACGTTTTTTAAATGTATGTATGTGTGTGCGTTGGAAAGTTTGTATGTATGTCTATTTCTTTGGCACGCTACAGTCCAAATGGATTGCAACATATGACACATCATTTGAATCATCTTAGTTATGTATCATAATTATTAAATATGGCGCCTGCGGTCAGAAAAAGGGGGACGGGGCAACTTTTTAAACTAACGTAATAATTTGACGACCGGAGTGGCGCACCGGATACCGGTCATATGCGCGATGGGTTCCGGGTTCGATTCCCGGCCAGGGTATCTGAATGATGAGTTTAGATTCATGTTCTGGGTCTGGGTGTTTGTGTATTCGTCTTGTGTGTCCATGGTACGCACGACACAGGAGAAAATCCTAGTGTGGGGCTATGAGTGTAGAAAGTAAGATTATTAAAGAAAAGCTATAAAATAGACCATTAGGAACATTGGTGGGGCAACATAACTATTTTTTTAGAATCGCCATAAAAATTATTGTATTGTCAGTTACATTGTTTTTCTTACACTACCACCGGATCGGAATACGACCTCAACTGAGAAGATCCGGCAACAAACTCAGCGGGTTTGTCTTTTTTTCTTATTTTTATCCATTTTTTTTTAAATATTATTACAATCATGTTTTTTTGTTTACAGGTTGTTTCTGCTAGTCATTAGCGTCAGTCTATCCGTGGGGACACCGGGGATAGACGAGTCTATCAATAATTGGATCGCCGAAGCGATTGGTGACAAAGGAAAGTTTGATGGCTCTAGCAATGATTTGGTTTCCAAAGATTCCAACGCTCCGTGTTTGAACAAATTGGAACAAAACTCTGGTTTGTATTTATTTATTGAAGTGAAACTTCTTTATCGGGGTTGTTGAAGTGAATGAAACTTCTTTATCGGGGTTGGAAAAAAATTTAGTGTAACATTTTTTCGTTACGCGCCATCTTTATCTGTTACGCGCCATCTTTTTTTTCCGTTACGCGCCATCTTTTTCTTATCCCTGCCACGCGTGATATTAGATAGATTATTAGATAAAGTTTAATAAAAGCCTTTTATTAAACTTTATCTAATTTAACTTTATTTAACCAATTTCTGTAAAGTTGCATATAGTAAATTATTTTTTGAAAAATAACGTCATATAGAAGTTTTACTTCTTACGAGTCTACGCTAGTACACGCACACATTTTTTTTTATTTATTTATAGGACTATCAACAGAATTACATAAAGTAAAACAATTACATGGTTGTATTTAAAAAAAGCAAGTACATATACTTCCACTTATAGGTGGTCGTCGTCAACCCATTATTGTCCCACTGCTGGGCACGGGTCTTCTCTTTGTCTCTAGAAAGTTCTTTAGGAAATATATTGATGTTTCTAGCCATTTTTTCATAAACTCGATTGCTTGAGACTTGAGAGATAAGCTCTTTAACAGCAGTTGCCCTCTCAATCGCCAAGTCCGAGGTTCAAAACCACTGATTTATGTGGGTGTGTCGTCGTGTCGTCAATCCATTATTGTCCCACTGCTGGGCACGGGTCTTCTCTCGGAATGAGAGAGTTTTAGGCCATAGTACACCGCGCTGGCCAAGTGCGAATTGGTGGACTTCACACAACTCCGAGAACTTTTTTTTTGAACTCTCGGGTGTGTAGGTTTCCTCACGATGTTTTCCTTCACCGAAAAGCAGTGATAATTAATTTTTAATACGCACATAAATCAGTGGTGCGTGCCTGGGTTTGAACCTCGGACCTCCCGATCGAGAGGGCAAGTTTCAACCATTAGGCTATCAATGCTCTATCATAATATCATGCATTATTAGGTGGTCACAGCATGCAATATAATATGTGTACAATAACTAAATACAGTGATGGAAGATAAATTATAATAAAAATGAGAAAAATACATAAATTACTGTTGTTGAAAATTTTTGAGACTAAGTATAAATTTTGATAGGTTATCACAAGATAGTGGCATACACTAGTGGCATTTTTAAAAAGATCGCGGAAACACGCTCTTCTTGACCCGACACTCGCACTGCGAAAACCCCTTAGCGGCCTCGTCAATGCGTATGTTTGAGTGTGCCGTTTTCGAACACTTGTAGGCAGTTTCCATACTGTTCCCAATATTTCTGCTATCCCTAAACTATGATATCACATGATACCTTACTCTGAATTCCAGGAACTTCAAATGCGCTTCCACCATGCAAGGCAAAATTTGACTTAAACCCAAAAACAACTTTAACAGGTAAGTAGTAGCATAAATAATCTTTTCAACAGCTTTTATTTAACTTACAATCTTTGTGGGTAAGTATGTAAGTATGTGTGTTTAGGTCAAATCTTGCAACATTAATTTAACGCACCTCTCAGTGTCCGATTGAGCTGAAATTTGAATACATGTATAGTTCTGATGACAATGCAATTATATATAATCAATATTATTATTAATTCAAAATGGCTGACGCGACAAAATGGCGGACTACATATTTTTGTACAATCCACCCAAAATAAAGGACTTAATGTCTAAAATACAGTACGATAAGAAAAAAAATTCAAGATGGCCGCCATAAAAAAAAATGGAAGATTACATATATTTGAAAAATGGATATAAATAAAAAAAAGACAAACCCGCTAGTTTCTTGCCGAAAAGGGCTTAATTTGTAGAACACACCACGAAAAATATTCAAATCCAAGATGGCCGCGGTAAAAAACGAGATTATATACTTTCGCACAACCTATCCAATATGGGTATCAAATGAAAGGGGTTAGTTTATAGAAAACAATACACTAGGAAAAAATCAAATTCAAGATGGCTGGCTTGTCGCTAGATTGTCCACAATAAATTTTGCTCAGATCCAGGTTTCCTGAACTATTCTCGGGACAAGCTTTTATATGATAGAAAATTTTACGATGCAACAAAATGATAGGTTTGACTACTACAAAACTATTTTTTTTCTTTTCAGTGTACTGAAATAAAAGCTTGTCTTAACAATATTTTTTTTATATTATTTTATATAACACTAGCAAAATCGACGCGACTTCGTTCGCGCAGATTATAATGTAATCTATCCAATCATTATACATTTGACATTTTTTTTATTCTATTATCAATAGGTATTACAGTGTATGCAATGAAAAAAATTTGTGAGCAAAATTTTTGACACTTTGAATATCACATTACTCCAGTTTTAGCAAAGACGCCTGGTATATTCTAGCAATAAAAATAGCCTATGTTTCTCTGGGATAATGTAGCATTCTAATGGTGAAAGAATTTTTAAAATCGGTTCAGTTGTTTTTAAGTTAATTCATGACAAACATACAAAAATACGTTTTCCTCTTTATAATATTAGTATAGATATAGATTGAAGTAACAAGTGAGCGTGCATACACATGTTTGCTACTTTCTAACATTAAATAATTACAAATTATTATGAAAAGAAAAAAAAAGAATTGTAGATTTATTGTATTATTTTTCAGAAACTCCAATTGGATGCGTCACAGAAGACAAGACTGCTGGCAGATGTGTATTCTTCTATCAGTGCGCTCCAAAAACCACTACTGTCAGTGATAACTCTATTTCACTGCCCGAGAAGTTTTCGATGTTAGTAGCAAGGTATTCTAAGAGGTACATAATAGTTATATATTATTTTATTTATTTATTTATTGATTTATTGCACCTTCTATAAGTAAAAGATAAATAGGGCGAACTTAAAGCCTGATGGCATTCTCTGCCAGTCAACCCTGGTTGGCTGTAAAATTTGCGGCAGGTCGTAATCTATATAAGAACCAAATATGATAAATAATATACTAAGCTATACATACCTACAAAAATATTACATACATATATGTGGCGACCTCCCGCTACTCATCAAGAGATGGCGCTACTAGTATTCTGAAACACGCTATCGAAGTATTCTCAGAATCCTGCATATATACAAGTTCTGAATAAGGACTGTCGGAGCACGGCCGCTCCCCAAGCATGATCACCTAGCCTGGCGGGAGATCTCCCTTTGCCAAATTAATATATATGATATGATTATGAGTATATATATAGTATACGCGAAATAAATCTTTAAACATACTACATACTATATAAATGAAATTATAGATGACAAGCTGTACCCGCGCCTCCGCCCGCGTTCAAATCAAAGTATCACATAGTTTTCCCATTTCACCCCCTTAGGGGTTGAATTTCATAAAATCCCTTATTAGTGAGCACTTACGTCCTTAAAAGAACCCGCATGCAAAATTTGAAACTCCTAGCACTTGTAGTTTCTGAGATTTCGTGTTGAGTGAGTGAGTGACCTTTCACTTTTATATATTTAGTTTAGGAGACAGTGACGGTGTTTAGGTAATGTTCTGAGATAAGCTTTTAAATACGACTTTACTGGGTGCTTTCCTGATACCAACAGGCAAGGCGTTCCAAAGCAGTACTGCCTGAACATTGAAGGAAAAATGGAAGAATCCGCTAGAATGCACTGGAATATTAGCTCTTAAATTATGAGACGGCCGAAGCATTATAATAATTACCTTATTATTCATATTTACCATATTTTTTTATTATTTACCATATTAATTACCTTTATTTAAAATCTTAAAAGACAGAGCTTAGAGCAGTGATAGCCCAATGGAGAGCAGTGATAGCCTAATGGTTGAAACTGTCAATCGGGAGGTCCGAGGTTCAAACCCAAGCACGCACCACTGATTTATGTGCGTATTAGAAATTAATTATCACTGCTTTTTGGGGAAGGAAAACATCGTGAGGAAACCTACACACCCGAGAGTTCTTTAAAAAAATTCTCGGAGATGTGTAAAGTCCACTAATTCGCAATTAGCCAGCGCGGTGGACTATACTACTACTACTACTGCTGGGCACGGGTCTTCACCCGTGCCCAGCAGTGGGACAATAATGGGTTTACGATATATATGTATATATAAAATCTTAAAAATATTTTTATCACTATAAACAAAGTTGGTGGTTGCGGGACACTTTCGCATGAGGCGACCATCATAGTCCTCGGGAGTAGCATCTGCTACTTCAGATGGAATCCATGTTCTGTATGTAGTTGTCAGATGTCGCAAGGCAGTGACCACTCCAGATGGACTGTATACTCGTTTGCTACTTCGATCCAATAAAAAATACCTCTTTTCAGCCCATGTCAGTGCCCGTACGCCCTCCAAGTCTGCTGCAGAGCTACAGATGTGGTTGAGACACCTAGCGTGAAAGATATTGGACTTCCTAAAGTCAAAACTGGACCGTTCGTACCGACGAAAAACCCAACTGACGGTAATGTTAAACGCTTTCTTCACTCATAGGCAATAGCACGTTTAGCGCCCGTGCGCATTGAAAACCTGCTTGCAGGTGGTAGAACCAGTGTAGTTCGACCGGGGAAGTACCACCGCCACACCTATTTCTAGCGTGAAGAATTTCTTGCGATTCGATGGACGGGGGGATGCCGGCACACTTTTATATGAGGCGACCATCATAGTCCTCGGGAGCAGCAACGCATCTGTGATTGACTTCAGATGGAACCCATGTTCTGTATGAAGTTGATTACAGATGTCCATACGGCAGTGACCACTTACCATCAGGTGGACTGCATGCTCGTTTGCTACTTCAGTCAGATAAAAAAAACATAGGAACAGACAGTGATCTCCAGCATCACTATTCGCAATAAGGAACGCGAAATCACGCGCGATAAGGAACTTCGTTCCAATGGGGTACATTGGTACATTACATAGAAAAATGTATAAATTTTGCGATAATCATAGTCATAGTACAGTTTATAATATTATAAAGGCGAAAGTTTGTGAGTGTGTATGTTTGTTACTTCTTTACGTCTAAACGGCTCGAGCGATTTTCATGTAGGGTACTTTTTATTGTGCGATACATCATTTTTTTAACGCGGGCGAAGCTGCGGGGTTCAACTAGTATTAGTTATGGTTTAAGATAATTTATTTCCCAAAAAGGTTAAAAATCACTTACTGAGAAATTAATTTTACAATAATATTATTTTTATGAGCATTAGAGTGGGTAGGCGGACAATTTTCGAGTCGAGTCAGAACAAATAACAGTAAGGGACCGGTTACACTAAGTACTGATTAACTATTGATCATACAATTAAGTTAACTGTTGAGATAAGTTGTAAAAAATATGACGTTTCTTTTATTTTTAATTCGACATTACAATATGGTTAACAGTAATTTCGATATATATGATAGAAGTGATTTTAATATATGTAATTTTCCAATCGTCTTTATGTGTTTAGATACGATTCAGTTAAGTTTTGCTTCTTAAAGTTAAAAATCTAAACCTTCTATTATTTTTCAGACGTAAAACCTGACTGCGTAACTAACGACAAATTTCCCGGCAGATGCGTGCTCTTCTACAAATGCGATTTTAATAATAAAACTATGATCGATATTGGTCCTACTATTCTGGATGACATTTATTCAGTTACGGATAAACGTGATTCTAACAGGTAAGGTTCTTTTTTTTACTTTAACCTAACGATAAAGCAGACGGGCTACCTGATGGAAAGTAGTCACCGTCGCCTGGACATTCGCAACACCAGAGGAGTCGCCAATGCATCGCCGGCTTTGAAGGAGAACTCTTTTCGCACCTTTCTTGAAGAACCCCATGTCATAGCGCTCCGGGAATACCTTAGGAGGAAGCTCATTCCACAACTTACTTTCTGCGGTTTATCTTGGATCTGATTTTGGTCCCAGTAGCTCCGGGTTCAGAAAGGGGCTACGGTATCCCCTACCTGTCGTAATGGTTGCGGGAGGCTTGAACCGTCCAGCAAGGCGATCCCGGGAAGGACGGCGGTATATGTGGTCGCCTACCGTCGTAAAGACTAAACGGAGCGGTGGGCCCAGCCTATCTGGGAGGAGCTCGATAGGGCAACGCGCTCAGAGGATTCCGGTTGCGTTTCTTTGGAGATACCGGAGTCCCCTTTATAGCGCCGAGGACGGCCACCGGGAGGTTTTAGTGGGATAAAAATCCCACATAACCATGCTTCGCTCCCACGGCGTTGGGTACCTTTTGAAGGTTTTATCCTCGAAAGCAATAAAAAAAGGTCTTATGAAAAGGGTTGAGACCTAAAAACACCACCGGGGTATGTGGGATTTTTCCCGACTGCATCAGGAGGGTAATATTTTTCGAGTGTTTGTATGTTTAAATGCTAGCATGTTTGTAAGGATGTCAATATTTGGCATTTCTGTATAAAGCTTGTTTCGTTACCATAAAACTAAAACAAATTCTATAGACCATTGTCGATGCTCTCATCTCACCTACTGATTGGCCACAACGGTGACGGATGACAGAAAGCTGCATCTGTCAAGCATGGACGTAGGACATCACTTGGGACGTACTGTCTTCGACCGTTAACGGACGATCGAACACGTGCGCTGCTAATCAAAGAACATTTCGAATTTCAACCGTTTTAAGATGCGCCAGTGTGTATGTCATCATCTAGTTGTGTCAACGGGAATGTGTAAACTATGAAGCGAAAGTGGAGATCATCGAGGCTGAACACAGACCAATGTACGTGCCGTTGTACCTTAGCTGTTGTGGCCTATCAAGGGAACATCGTCACAGTACAGTATGTAAACTAAGACTTGTTTATGAAATAATTACCTACACTCTATTGAAGCGATAGGGTTATCTCTATATATTATTTTCGTAATAGTGTTATTAATAGGTATTTATTTTAGCATTTATTATCATGTATTTTAATACTTAACGGGTACCCACGATATGCGGTTTTTTAATTCTTTTCGATTTCAAAGCTGATATTTCGACCCAGTTGTATTGAAATATCAGCATAAAGAATTCGAAATACTTCACGAGGCTATATTGGGTATCAAATGAAAGCTAATAAAAAGACTATTACAAATGTAAACACTTTTATGCTACTATATTGAAACAAACACTTAGAAATGTGAAATAAATTATCAAAAGGCATTCCAAAAATTTAGTATGACTAGTCGAGTTTTTTCATTATAATTTCTAGTTAAATACTTTTTTCAGTAAGTCCGAATGCCCGTATGAGTACCACGTTTGCTGCAGACTGAAGGAATCCACCCAGACGCCTGATGCCGCTACTGGTGAAGTCAGCACTGAACCCACAGAAAATAGGAAAATAAAGAAACCAGAAAACGGTAATACTTAGAATAAGATCCATTTTTAACCGACTTCCAAAGGAAAGAGGTTATCTATTCGTCGTGTATATTTTGTAATATTATGATAAGCGCAAGGTGGTAGAACAATTTTTCAATCTGGGAGGTACCACCGCCACACCTATGTATAGCATGAAGCACTTTTTTATAATAATGATGGTAAGTGGTCACTGCCGCTCATGGACATCTGTAATCAACTACATACAGAATATGGGTTCTATCTGAAGTCAATCACAGATGCGTTGCTACCCCCGAGGACTATGATGGTCGCCTCATATAAAAGTGTGCCGGCAACCACCACAGATGCGTTGCCCCTCACGAGGACTAAGATGGTCGCCTCACGTGTCTGCCGGCAACCACACCCTCCCATCTCGCGTAAGAACTACTTCACGCTAGAAATAGGTGTGGCGGTGGTACTTCCCCGGTCGCACTACACTGGTTCCTTCTTCAAAAGTTCTAGAGCGACATAGAAGGGTGTGGTTGCCGTCAATTTTTTATGAGGCGACTATGTTAATCTTCGGCAGTAGCAACGCATCTGTGATTGACTTCAGATGGAACCCATGTTCTATTTGAAGTTGCCTACAGATGTCCATACGGCAGTGACCGCTTACCATCAGGTGGACTGCATGTTCGTTTGCTACTTCAGTCAAATAAAAAAAACAATTGTGATATTTTCAGCTACTCCTGTTGAATGCAGAACAGAAGACAATGTCCCAGGGAAATGCGTTCTCTTCTATCGATGTGATATAAAATCGAGAAATATTATTGATGTTGGCCCTAATATGCTGGATAGCGTATTTGCTGTTTTAAAGAAAAATAACTCTGCGAGGTAAGTTCATGATAATTATATTTCCATAGTAGATAAAAAAAACATGCGTGCGTACAAAGTACACATGTCAGAAGTGAAACTTCTTTGGCGAACTAATTTATAAATCTTGTTTATATTTATACAAATCTAAAACTTTAAATTTCCAAGATTAAGAGGAAGGGAAAAAGGCGTGATACGACGTTCGCTCTGTCTCACTTTTTCTCTCAATCTTTCTCACTCGCTTGCTCCCTACTCTCACTCCACGGCTAGTTGCTCATGCTACGTTCGCCCTGTCTTACTCTCTCTCAATCGGTCTCGATCACTCTCTCTCTCTTTTCCGACACTTCCGTTGCATACCGGCGTGACGTTTCATCTGTAAAAATCTTACCCTCATGCGCCTAAAGAAGTTTCACTTCAATAAATGTCAGAAAAGTGGAATAGTAGAAAATCTATATATTAATACGTGAAGCAAAAATTTGTAATCTATATTTAAGATACTTGCCGCAGATGGAGGAGTATGAAATTTCGCACGGTTATTGTTGATGTAGAGAAGGATTGCGCAATGCTAATATTTTTTTCAAATAATGCATAAAACATACTAAAATCAACTAAAAACACATTACACACCTTATCTTGCATTTGACACAAACACATACATAATAAACGAAATAGAACATTCAATGTCTTATGAAAACTCATAACGTCAAAAATGTCAGATGTCTTTGTCTAAATACCCGCTATTGCTTAAAAATGCAGCTTAGTTAAATAAACCTCTTTACCTTTCGGCTGTATTGAAAATGACTTAAAAAATACAATTTAATTGAATTTGAGGACTATTCGTGCTACTTCGGACAAAATCAAGTTTAGTTTAAGTTGAATTACGGTCGAATTTCGACCGTTGTGACGGGTGACTAGAATATTTTAACAATACACGCTTTCTCATGCTTTCTACACTCCCCACTAGGATTTTTCCTGTGTCGTGGGTGCCATGGACACACACAAGGCGAATACACAAACACCCAGACCCAGAACATGAATCTAAACTCATCATTCAGATACCTGTCTGGCCGGGAATCGAACCCGGGACCCATTGCGCGTCAGACCGGTATAACTGCTCCGCCACGCGGATCGTCAAATGTAACTGAACAGCTGTTAAATCAAAAGTTATGTGCACTAAGCCTAAAGTAACACCCTTTTTCAGTTCGTCTGAATGTTCGTATGAACACCAAGTCTGCTGCAGACCGAAGCCTCCGTCCCCCTCGCCCGGCACTTCCACTGAACGTGTGACTGAAGACAGCACTGAACCAGTTCCCAGCGCTACGACTGAACAAACGAAAGGTAATACTTAGGTACAGCTACAATACTTAATACTTAGCTACAGAGCAGTGATAGTTTGAAACTTGCACTCTCAATCTGGAGGTCCGAGGTTCAAACCCAGGTACAGACCACTCGTCCCTATAGCCTCGGGATCAGAATAGGGCTACGGCATCCCCTGCCTGTCGTAAGAGGCGACTAAAAGGGGCTTCCGGGGTTGCAGACGGCTAGAGTGGGAGCTCGAACCGTTCGGTCAGGCGATCCCAGGAAGGACGGCGGTATGTGTCGCATACCGTCGTAAAGACTAGACGGAGCGGTGGGCCAGCCGCCCATCTGGGAGGAGCCCGATGGGGCAGCGTGCTCGGAGGATTCCGGTTGAAGTCGTTTCGAGATCCCGGAGTCCTCCTTTTCAGCGCCGAGGACGGCCACCGGGGGGGTTTTAGTGCGGTAAAAATCCCACATAACCCTGCGTCGCTCCCACGGCGTCGGGTACCTTTGGAAGGTTTCCCCCTCGAAAACAAAAAAAAATAAGATCATTTAAAAAAAAAGTTCTCGGAGGTGTGTGAAATCCACCCATTCGCATTTGACCAACGCGGTGGACTAAGGTCTAAAATCAACTGTCCACGCGGACGCATCGCTCACTCAAGTAGGAGAGAGACAGATGTCGAGCTGCCGAACGCGGAGGCAGATTGTGCGTCTTTGTCACTCGTTCCGCGCTCTTGCACTTCAAGCCTTAAATGGAACGCCTCAGAGCGAGGTAACGCCGCATGATTCATGTTTATGGTGCGTGCTACCGGCTCCATCGAATTATAAGACGTTGTCACGTCAATCGTAGTCCGCGGGAGTAGCAACGCATCTGTGATTGACTTCAGATAGAACCCATGTTCTGTATGAAGTTATTTACAGATGTCCTTGGGTGGCAATGATCACTCACTATGTGGACTGCATGCTTGTTTTTTACTTCAATAAAATAAAAAAAAAGAATCAATTCAATCATTTATAGTAACCTATTCGTCGTCAACCCATTATTGTCCCACTGCTGGGCACGGGTCTTCTCTCAGAATGAGAAAGTTTTAGGCCATAATCCACCGCGCTGGCCAAGTGCGAATTGGTGGACTTCACACACCTCCGAGAACTTTTTTTTTTTAAGAACTCTCGGGTGTGTAGGTTTCCTCACTATGTTTTCCTTCACCGAAAAGCAGTGATAATTAATGTATAATACGCACATAAATCAGTGGTGCGTGCCTGGGTTTGAACCTCGGACCTCCCGATTGAGAGGCCAAGTTTCAACCATTAGGCTATCACTGCTCTTATTAGTAACCTATTAATAAAAGCCAAGTACTTATTTATTAGGAGTAAAATCGAAGGTAGATTGTAGTCGAATTTGGATCCACCGCCACGCCCATTGTTATAATAACAGTGTAACTGCTAGTGATGTAACGAATGGCATGTGATATTCGCGAATGCGAATGCGAATTTTCCTTACCAACATTCACGAATGCGAATATTGTTTTTTTTATTAGTATGTTGTGTCGGAGCACAATTCTTACGAATAATAAGGTAAGACTATATCTAAAAAAAATGTGTGCGTGTACTGGCGTACACTCGTAAGAAGTGAAACTTCTTTATGACGTTATTTTTCAAAAAATAATTTACTATATGCAACTTTACAGAAATTGGTTAAATAAAGTTATATTAGATAAAGTTTAATAAAAGGCTTTTATTAAACTTTATCTAATATAACTTTAAAGGCTTTTATTAAACTTTATCTAATAATCTAATCTATAATAATCTATCTAATATCACGCGTGGTAGGGATAAGAAAAAGATGGCGCGTAACGGAAAAAAAAGATGGCGCGTAACAGAAAAAGATGGCGCATAACGAAAAATAAAAAAAGATGGCGCGTAACAGAAAAAGATGGCGCGTAACAGAAAAAGATGGCGCGTAACGAAAAAAATGTTACACTAAATTTTTTTCCAACCCCGATAAAGAAGTTTCACTTCAACAACCCCCATAAAGAAGTTTCACTTCAATAATAAGGTGTGACGGTAAGAATGTCACTTTTATATACTTCTGAAATTTTTCAGGTACCCCTGATGAGTGCAGAACAGAAGACAATGTCCCTGGCAAATGCGTTCTCTTCTACCGATGTGATTTACAAACCAAAACCATCCTTGACATTGGGCCAAATATGCTGGATAGCATTTATGCTGTTTTAAAGAAAATTGATGTTAGCAGGTAAATAAAGTCTGTCTTGTACATTAGCACTCCTTTTCTCATGGATGTAGGAGGTAAATGAGGAAAAAATCCAGTAACATTTCACCAGGTCAAGAAAGGTGCGAAAAGAGCTCTCCTTCAAAACCGGCGATGCATTGGCGACTCCTCTGGTGTTGCGAATGTCCATAGGCGACGGTGACTACTTTCCATCAGATAGCCCGTCTACCTTTTCGTTAGGTTAAAGTATAAAAAAAAGGTTCCTTTTATGACGGGAAGGAAACTTTCAAAAGATACACCGGAGCCTTGGGAGAGACTCCGGGTAAACTCCTCGATGGCCTTCCTCAGCGCTTGCTGGGGACCCTGGGATCTCCAATGGAACGCACCGGTGCCCCCTAGCGCGGCGTCCCTCATGGGCTCGTCTGTAGGGGACGTGTAGCTATCCCCTACTCCTTATTTATTTATTTACTTACACTTTATTGCACCAATAAAAAATTGTAGTACAATAGGCGGGCTTAATGCTAAAAAGCATTCTCTACCAGCCAACCTTTGGGAAGTGCAGAAAAATCGTAGGCGGTACCAGTAAAAGAAAGAAAATAGAAAAAAAAAGAATAAAATAAAGTAAAAGATAAAATAGAAAAATTAAACAAGAGAAGAACGAAACTAGAAGTCTGAACTCCTTCTGATGTCTACGACGACATGCTGCCATATAAGCCGTCGTCCTTTTCGGGGTTGCTGGTTGGGCGGTGCGAGCTCCCTCTCGAGCCGCCCGCAACCCCAGAAGCCCCGTTTCAGTCACCCCTTACGACCGGATACCGTAGCCGTATTCTACTCCCCGACTACACGACATTACCAGGTAACCTACCAGATGGTAGAACCAACCTGGTCCCGCTAGGGAGGCATCACCGCCACTTTTATTTCTAACGTGAAGCAGTTCTTGCGCGAGGTGGAAGATTGCGGTTGCTGGCTAACTTTTGTACGAGTCGATTTATCATAAACTAGCTAACCCGGCGAACATCGTTCCGCCTAAAAGTCAAAAATCTAAAATTATCAGTGTTTCCACTATATTATGAATGTATTATACATAAAAACCTTCCTCTTGAATCACTCTATCTATTAAAAAAACTGCATTAAAATCCGTAGCGTAGTTTTAAAGATCTAAGCATACATAGGGGCAGACAGCGGGAAGTGGCTTTGTTTTATACTATGTAGCGATATAAATCTGCAAATTTTAATGTTGTACTCGGATTTTTGTTTTCATAATAATTACTTGTTACATTGTCAAATTTAATGTAGGGACATGTAATATTACAATGTTCGTGTCAGCATATAAAATAAATAATAGTTTAAAAAAACTAAAAAACACGCTTTTTATAGAAAACCGAACTAAAAAATAGAAAATAAATTTAAATGAATTTAAATTAAGAAAATAGTGTTAAAAATTTCAATGAATATAAATTAATAATAGTGTGAATAAAAAAATATATTTTATTTAAAAAAAAACGCGGGGTGCATGGTGTCAATGGTTATATATATTTTATTGACAGATATGAGTAGAGTGATTATCATTTCGATAATATCTTAAAAAACACCCCACGCTTAAAATATATTTTTTTTATTCACACTATTATTAATTTAAATTCATTTAAATTTATTTTCTATTTTTTAGTTCCTTTTTCTATCAAAAGGCGTGTTTTTTAGTTTTTTTAAAACTATTATTTATTTTCTACTTTTTAGTCAAATTAAAAAATGGAATAATTTTATCAAATTAGTGTATTGTCATCGGTCCTCAATAAATCTACAAAGTTTGAACGAAATCTGGCCGTTTAAAGTGGGTCAAAATCGCGCCCAAAGAAGTCGGTTACAAACAAACATACAGGTGAAGCTAATAAAAAGCTAATAATGAGATCGTGTGAATTGTGAGAGTGTGAGTATTGCATTATAATAAATAATATATGTATGAGTGTAGAGACTGCTGCGTCCGCCGTATAAGTTTGACAGTTAATATATTCGGTTAACGGTAACACGCATTTTATTTCCATAGTCCCAGATCTGTATAGGTAACCCTTTACATTACCTAAATTTAATTTTAATCAGCGTTTATTACGTAGTGTCAATTCAACTACGAGATACCTTTTTATTTGTTTTCAAGGGGGAAACTTTCAAAAAGTACCCGACGTCGTGGGAGCGAGTTATGTGGGATTCTTACCGCACTAAAACCCCCCCGGTGGCCGACCTCGACGCTGCGAAGAGGACTCCGGGAACTCCAATTGACCGCCGCCGGTGTCCTCAGCGTGTGTCCCATCGGGCTCTTCCTTGAGATACCTAATAATTAAATTAAATGTATATACCTTTTTCAGTCCTTATCAATGTTCCTATGAACACCAAGTCTGCTGTAAACCGAAGGCTCCGACCCCCACGCCCGGCACTTCCACTGAACGTGTGACCGAAGTCAGCACTGAACCAGTTCCCAGCGCTACGACTGAACAAACAACAGGTAATACTAAAGTCGTTTTCAGCCAATATGGCACTAACTTATTCCACGCTCAGCATGCAAGAGTTGCGGGAATGTGTATTTGAGTATAGGTACTACATAGACATAGACATGTAGACATCCGTGGCATCGGTCGAAATTCAACCGTAATTTAAATTAAAAAACTAAAACTATATTGACCAAAGTAGTACGAATAGCAATGAGCAGTGATAGCCTAATGGTTGAAACTTGCCCTCTCGATCGGGAGGTTCGAGGTTCAAACCCAGGCACGCACCAATGATTTATGTGCGTATTAGAAATTAATTATCACTGCTTTTCGGTGAAGGAAAACATCGTGAGGAAACCTACACACCCGAGAGTTCTTAAAAAAAAAAAAGTTCTCGGAGGTGTGTGAAGTTCACCAATTCGCACTTGGCCAGCGCGGTGGGCTATGGCCTAAACTCTCTCATTCTGGGAGAAGACCCGTGCCCAGCAGTGGGACAATAATGGGTTGATGCGAGTACGAATATTCGTACTACTTTGGACAGACAATTACTTGAAAATTATTACATTTTATTTGAATATGAGTAATCATTGATTCGATTTCGATTGTCGATGATTCTTTGGTCGGACAGCGGCCGGTGCGGTTGTGCGTTCTCTTAATGTCGTTAGTTATGAAGTACCTACTCGTATACTCGTATATTTAAACGAGTGGTGTAAGAAATGTAAATAAGTGTAAGATTATTAAAGATTTGCTATTATTTTGCAGGTGGTAGAACCAGTGTAGTTCGACCGGGGAAGTACCACCGCCACACCTATTTCTAGCGTGAAGCATTTGTTGCGTTTCGATAGAAGGGTGTGGTTGCCGGCACACTTTCACATGAGGCGACTATCATAGTCCTCGGGAGTAGCAACGCATCTGTGATTGACTTCAGATGGAACCCAAGTTCTGTATGAAGTTGATTACAGATGTCCATGGGCGGCGGTGACCACTTACCATCAGATGGACTGCATGCTCGTTTGCTACTTCAGTAAAATAAAAAAAAAAAAAATTAATCGAATTTCACTTTTGATTCCTAATCTATATATATAAAAGCGAAAGGTCACTCACTCATTCATCACGAAATCTTAGAAACTACAAGTGCTAGGAGTTTCAAATTATGCATGCGGGTTCTTTTAAGGACGTAAGCGCTCACTAAGAAGGGATTTTATGAAATTCAACCCCTAAGGGGATGAAATGGGAAAAACTTTGTGATACATTGATTTGAACGCGGTCGGGGTCGCAGGTACAGCCAGTAATATATATATGAATTTCTAATCCTACATCGATTTTATTCACTTCAAGATTTTTTAAATTGCAATAATGTAATAATATAATAATATATTTTTAATCGAGCTCAGATAATGTTATGTTTGTTATGACGCCACGTAATAGATGTTAGTATTTCTAATATGACACTTTCATATGATATACGAAATTGAACTGTGCGTAATTAATTTATTAGGTATCTGAATTTGACATAGATTTCATTGATTGACATAGTAATTTTCATACTAAGGGTGAAAATAGGTACCTAGATAGAATTAAAATTGACAGGACTTTTTAATTATATTACAATCATAGATTACAATAATAACTTGACATTATGAATAATCATTAATATAAATACTATGTACTGACATTTGCATGCCACATTTTAAATGGCTAATTGTGTGATATGAAATATTTAATTTAAGATCCTAATGTAAACCGCAATTATGGCAAATAAATCATTCATTCATTCATTCATTCATTCATATTAATTATATATTGTAATAATTTGATTCTACTAATAATTTATCTAATTATGTTATAATAATGATAATTGTAAATTAATGTAATTTAAATTTGTATATTTTATAAATTTGCATGTCTTGACAGGTGGACCTTGGCGAACTTATATGTATACATTTATTACGTATTTTGTGATTTAGAACATTTTGTGTACCCATGTCCCTGCAAATAAATAAATAAATAAAAAAAGCATGCGTGCGTAAAAAGTTCACATGTCAGAAGTGAAACTTCTTTGGCGAACTAATTTATAAATCTTGTTTATATTTATACAAATCTAAAACTTTAAATTTCCAAGATTAAGAGGAAGGGAAAAAGGCGTGATACGACGTTCGCTCTGTCTCACTTTTTCTCTCAATCTTTCTCACTCGCTTGCTCCCTACTCTCACTCCACGGCTAGTTGCTCATGCTACGTTCGCCCTGTCTTACTCTCTCTCAATCGGTCTCGATCACTCTCTCTCTCTTTTCCGACACTTCCGTTGCATACCGGCGTGACGTTTCATCTGTAAAAATTTTACCCTCATGCGCCTAAAGAAGTTTCACTTCAATAAAAAATATATTTTTACCTTGCAGCTCCACAGCCGTGCACCAGAAGGACGGGCGAAGCCGGCGTGTGCGTCCGTTTCTCTCAGTGTCGCTCGTCTGACCGCTCTGTCATCACTGATGGCGTCGGTCTAATTGACGTCAGGTAATCAGGGTTTAACTGAACTCGTGGCGGTCCTCAACCGGTTTGCACACTCGTTTGATACAACTCTTTCTACACTCATAGCCCCACATTAAGATTTTCTTGTGTCGGGGGAACTATGGATACAAACATCTTCGTCAACTCATTGTCTTGCTGCTGGGCACGGGTCTTCTCTCAGAATGGGAGAGTTATAGGCCATAGTCCATCGCGCTGGCCAAGTGCATTGGTATGATGAAAAAAAAACGCTTTCTACACTCATAGCCCCACAGTAGGATTTTCTCCTGTGTCGTGGGTGCCATGGAAACACACAAAGACGAATACACAAACACCCAGACCCAGAACAAGAATCTAAACTCATCATTCAGATACCTGGCTGGCCGGGAATCGAACCCGGGACCCACTGCGTGTCAGACTGGTACGGTAACCGCTGCACCACGCGGGTCGTCAGTGATGGATACAAACAAAGACAATACAAACACCCAGACCCAGAACGAGAACCTAAATTGATCAGGGGCGGTCGCCTCTGCGCTCCCCCCTACACGTTACGCCCTTTCTTACGGTAGGAGTTGAAAAGTAAAAATCGTCACGTAAGAATAGCGTCAGCCCCTTTTAATTCACTTTCTTTCTTTAAATGTACTTATTAGTGATTTTTTTATCCGACTGAAGTAGCAAACGAGCATGCAGTCCACCTGATGGTAAGTGGTCACTGCCGCCCGTGGATATCTGTAATCAACTTCTACAGAACATGGGTTCCATCTCAAGCCAATCACAGATGCATTGCTACTCCCGAGGACTATGATGGTCGCCTCATGTGAAAGTGTGCCGGCAACCACACCCTTCTATCGAAACGCAAGAAATGCTTCACGTTGGAAATAGGTGTGGTGATGGTACTACCCCAGTCGAACTACACTGGTTCTACCACCTTGAAATAATTTTAATTGATGTTATGAACATTCGCATTTGCATTCGCGAATATTCGCATGTTTTTAGACATTGGTATTCGCAAGAATTGGTGCAAATATTTTGCGAATATTGAATTGCATTGCTTCGCGAAAAAAGGTCGCCAAATCTATCAATATCGAAATCGAACTGCTATTCATCGACCTAAAAAAATGTCGCCAAATTTTCCTCTGGCACTTCACTAGCCTTTATATTATACGTATGTGTGTGTGTCGAGATTTGAGCAGACTTCAATACTGAACAAGTACAATTTTGTTAAAAATTGGTACTTGCTAGGTATTTTCTAAAACTATTCTATTTTTATTCTAATTTGAAAAAAGAAAGTAATGAATTTTAGCTTTATTTAAATTGGAATTAATTAAAAAAGATGAAATTATAATATATCATTTTATTAATTTTTAAATTTCTATTTGAATTTCAGATTTGCAAGCAGTCGCTGCCCTTCAAAATATATATGTTGCCTTTTGCCTGACACCATTACTCCGTCCCCTATTACACCTTCTACAATTAAACCTTCTACAGTTAAACCTTCTACAATTAAACCTTCTACAATTAAACCTTCTACAATTAAACCTTCTACAATTAAACCTTCTACCATTAAACCTTCTACTATTAAACCTTCTACTATTAAACCTTACCCCACTTCGCCTACCCCCATCCCCGTACAGCCAACGGTTAGTACCTTCAACTTTTTTATCGCATTCAAATAGCAAACGAGCATGGAATCCACTTGACGGTAACTAGCCACTGCCGCCTATGTACATCTGTAAGCAACTTTATATAGAACGGGCGTTCTATTAGAGGTCTGTCACAGATGCGTACCTACTCGAAAGGGATAAGATGGTTGCCTCATATAAAAGTGAACCGACAACCACACCCTTCTACCTCGCGTATTGCTCAACGCTAAACATAGGTGTGACGTTGGTATCTCCTTGGTCGGACTACAATCGTTATACCATAAGTTTTATCTATACCAATATAATAAATGTGTGTTTGTTTGTTCCTCTTTCACGTCGCCACATAGTTGTTATATGATAAAGTTTATATGCTGGGAGATAGGAGGACGGAGAGTGACGTAGGCTACTTTTTACCGCGCTCTCACATTCCCATGAGAATATCGATGTTTTGTTAGTTGATACATATTTAGTAGTTCCAGACGTTGTTAATAGATGGTGTTAGTAAATTCATTTGCAAGTTCTGAATCACGCTATCAAATTCTAATGTTATTTCGCTTTGACCGTGCGGGCGAAGCCGCGGGTAAGAGCTAGTTTATTATAATTTGTAGTATTATAACTTTAAAAGAAAAAATAAGATCTACTGTGAACATGCAGACTTTTGGAAGATTATTTCGCCGCCATTTTAGTGTCTTTACTAAAACTAGTCACGTCACATCGGTCGAAATTCGACCGTAATTTAAACTAAAATTAAACTTCATATTGTCCAAAGTAGTGCGAATATTTCTCAAATTCAAATAAAATGTAATAATTTTAAAGTAATGTAATTAGCTAAGCTGCATTTAAAAGCAATAGCGGGTATCTTGACAAAGACATCTGTCATTTTTGATGTTGTGTTTTCATAGTTAGACATTTTCATGTTCTATTTCGTTTATTATGTATGTGTGTGACAAATGGACGGTAGTGTGCGTAATGTGTTTTTAGTTGATTTTATGTATGTTATATGCATTATTTGAAAAAAAAATATTAACATTCTGCTCTCCTTCTCTACGTCCACTATAACCTTGCAAAATTTCATATTAATCCATCCGCGGCATATTACTTAAAAATGCACGAGTTTTTGCTTCACGTATTAATATATAGATGATTTTGTTTTACCAGGGTTGCGGTCAGCGGCGCAGAGATGGCGTTAAATCCGTTAAAGGCAACAGTGACAGAGACGCGAACTTTGGGGAGTTCCCCTGGATGTGCGCCATCATGCAGTAAGTTGTTTCACAGTCTCTATTTTTGAAGTGAAACTTCTTTAGGCGCATGAGGGTAAAATTTTTACAGATGAAACGTCACGCCGGTATGCAACGGAAGTGTCGGAAAAGAGAGAGAGAGTGATCGAGACCGATTGAGAGAGAGTAAGACAGGGCGAATGTAGCATGAGCAACTAGCCGTGGAGTGAGAGTAGGGAGCAAGCGAGTGAGAAAGATTGAGAGAAAAAGTGAGACAGAGCGAACGTCGTATCACGCCTTTTTCCCTTCCTCTTAATCTTGGAAATTTAAAGTTTTAGATTTGTATAAATATAAACAAGATTTATAAATTAGTTCGCCAAAGAAGTTTCACTTCTGACATGTGTACTTTGTACGCACGCATGTTTTTTTTATTTTATTTTATTTATTACCAAAAATAAGTACACAGTTTTACAGTTTTACAGTCTGCCAAACTGTGCAACAGTTTGTCGGCAGCAGCCTTCGTGGATAGTACAACATAACAAAAACAATGTACTACTACTTACTAATCTAAGTACAATACATGATAATGAAATATTAATGAGGTTTATATTCTATAGCGTGCTTATGAAAGTAGTGTCAATCTTGAACAATAAAAAAGAACAGTCTTTTATTATTATCTTTAATGAAGCTTTGCGAGAAAGTGCAAAACAATTAAAAATATGCCAATTCTGAATAGAAATGACAGTCTAGTTAATAACAACCGACCAATTTCTTTTAACCACTTTTGCAAAAGTATTCGAAGTATATTCTTCTATATCTATACTAATATTATAAAGAGGAAACTTTGTATTTTTGTATGTTTGTCATGAACGGATTTAAAAACGACTGAAGCGATATTAAAATTTCTTTCACCATTAGAATGCTACATTATCCCTGAGGAACATAGGCTATTTTTATTACTAGAATATATAAGACATCTTTGCTAAAACTTGAGTAATGTGATTAAAAAATGTTTTTTCCTTGCATACACTGCGATACTTATTGATAATAGAACAGAAAATGTTCTAAAATTTATGAGAACATATCAATGTCTACGAAAGATTTGGAAACCGCCGCCGCACAATGATCAGTGTACCCTTACGCAAAGCAGTCGTCGCTAATTTTTGGGACTACTATCAAAATAGCATCAACTCACTGTTGACTGTGACTATTGACCAAATCCCCATTACGGACGGGGAGGGACATGTCCAGAAGTGCTTAAATGTGTAATGGTTGAATAGATTTCATTATAGTCTGCGCGAACGAAGTCGCGTCGGTTCTGCTAGTACATTCTAAATCACTTCAGAAAGTATCTCACTACCCATCAGCATGGCTTTGTTAGCGATCGGTCTTCAACAATTAATATGGTAACTTTTGTTGATTATTAACAGAGTCCAGAAGATATTAATATTCAAGTACAGTTACCTATTGCATTTTTAATAAATTCTTTAAGTCTATAACTTTAGTTACAGGTGTATTGAAACTAAAGAATTTCGACTAGGTGCAACGGCAAATAACAGATTTCAATAAAATTTAATATCAATCATGAGTTGTAAGTACGTTAATTTAATTCATTCATAAATTTATTTGAAATAGGTTACATCCTAAAAAGAAACAACAAAACAAAATATTTAACATATTTGTTATACATAGTTTAATTAGATTGTATAACGAAAGTTCTTCTTATCTTTGTCAATTTATTAGAAATTACAGAAGTATTATTCATATTTTTGGTGAGAAATAGGTTAAATCAAGTTAATATATTCAAGTTGATGCAACATATACTGATTTTACCAAAGCTTTCGATCGAGTTCCTCATAACATACTTTTGGAAAAACTTGAATTTTATGGTTTCTCTGGGTCATTTATTCCATGCCTTTTCTTTATATTTTTCTTTATGCTGCTATTGTAAAATTTATCACATTCATGTCTGCTCCTTCTAAGATACCATATGACCTTGCTCTTGCAGATTCACAGTCTGCTTTTTCTAAGATACCATATGACCTTGCTTGCAGATTCACATTCAAGTCTGCTCCTTCTAAGATACCATATGACCTTGCTCTTGCAGATTCACATTCAAGTCTGCTCCTTCTAAGGTACCATGTGAACTTGTTCTTGCAGATTCACATTCATGTCTTCTCCTTCTAAGATACCACATGACCTTGCTTGCAGATACACATTCCTGTCTGCTTCTTCAAATATACCATATGACTTTGCTCTTGCAGATTCACGTTCAGGCCTGCTCCTTCTATATACCATGTGACCTTGCTCTTGCAGATTCACGTTCAGGTCTGCTCCTTCTAAGATACCATATGACCTTGCTTGCAGATTCACATTCAAGCCTGCTCCTTCTAAGATACCACATGACCTTGCTTGCAGATTCACATTCAAGCCTGCTCCTTCTAAGATACCACATGACCTTGCTCTTTTAGACTCACATTCATGTCTGCTTTTTTATTTGACCGAAGTAGCAAACGAGCATGTAGTCCACTGGATAGTAAGTGCTCACTGCCGCCCGTGGACATTTGTAATCAACTACATACATGGGTTCGATCTGAAGTCCATCATAGATGCGTTGCTACTCCCGAGGACTATGATGGTCGCCCCATATAAAAGTGTGCCAGCAATTACACCTTCTATCGAAACACAAGAAAAGCTTCACGCTGGAAATAGGTGTGGCGGTGGTACTTCCCCGGTCGACTTCAGATAGAACCTATGTTCTATATGAAGTTGCTTACACCACGAGGGGCAGTGGCCACATACCATCAGGTGGCTTGGATGCTCGTTAGCTCAATCAGATAATAAAAACATTATACTATATGATTTTGCTCTTGCAGATTTACATTCATACGCAAGTACCAATCCGAGTCCCAAGTCCCGAGGCCTGGCGGCTTCCTGGGCGGGGGCTCCCTCATCCACCCGAAGGCGGTCATCGCCGCTGCCCACAACGTAGCCGGCAAGAGAGGGCTGCTGGTCCGCGCTGGGGAGTGGGACCTGCACAACACGAATGAGCCCTACCCGGTACAAGAACGGAACGTGAAGAAGGTCATCGTGCATGAAGGCTTTAAAAATTGTAAGCATTTTTAGGACGTCAGATGGGTGCTGATGTTTTTCCAACTTATGTTTTTTGATTTGTTTTTCCAACTTAATCATTACATGGGTCTAATAACTTATCCATCAATTCGCACTTGACCAGCGCGGTGGACTATGGCCTAAAACTCTCTCATTCCGGGATAAGACCCGTGCCCAGCAGTGGGACAGTAATGGGTTGACGACGGGTCTAATAACTTATTAATTCAGCTTTCATTTCCTTTTATTTAAAAATTCGATACGACCACTTCTCGCTGTGAATGGAACTTTGAATGGAAAAGGTTTTTGCCTTTGGTGCCAACCCATTATTGTCCCACTGCTGGGCACGGGTCTTCTCTCAGAATGAGAGATTTTAGGCCATAGTCCACCGCGCGCAAGTGCGAATTGGTGGACGAATTGGTTTTTGCCTTTAACCATCAATATCTCTCCAACCGCTGATCACATAAGATAATTAAGGAACGTTTTGGAATCTAGAGCTAAATTTCCCACAAAAATCTGCTACAGTGTTTTTTATAAAGTTTCCACTAAATTGATCAAGCCGTTTTCTTATTTTATCGATTGAGTTTTTGAATTCATAATCATACAAACATAATAAAGGCGAAATTTGTTATTGTGTATGTTTGTCACTTCTTCACGTGTAAACGGCTGGAGCGATTTTCATAAAATTTGGTAGCGAGTTGGCTGATACTCTGGATTAACATATAGGCTACTTTTTACTGTACGAAAATATCTTATTCCCATGAGACAATCGATACATCGATTTTTTTTAACGCGGGCGAAGCTGCTTGGTTCAGCTAGTCTTAAATAAAATGCAAAAATATATTTTTTTAGTTTTTGATGAAAGTGTTTAATGTGCTACCCTAGTTAAAATCTATCTGTCAAATTGTCTCCAGACTCTCTGCATTACGACATAGCGGTCCTTGTGCTGGAGAAGCCGATGGACCTCATGGCCCACATAGGGGTGGTCTGTCTACCTCCCCCCCGCGCCCGCCTGCCCGGCGGCACCCGTTGCGTCACGTCTGGCTGGGGAACGGACAAGTACGGGAAGGGTAGCCGTTACAATCTTATGTTAAAGAAGGTAAGCTGATATATTTTAAATCTCGTTATACATCGCAACGATCAAAAGTCTTTTTTTTTGTTTTCGAGGGGGAACCTTCAAGAGGTACCCGTCGCCGTGGGAGCTTTATGTGGAATTTTTACCGCACTAGAACCCCCCACGGTGGCCGTCCTCGGCGCTATAAAGAGGACTCCGGGACCTCCTAACGAACGCAGCCGAAATCCTCTGAGCGAGTTGCCCCATCGGGTTCCTCCCAGATGGGCGGATGGGCCCACCACCCAATCTAGTCTTTATGCGATCACACATACCGCCGTCCTTCCCGGGATCGCTTGGCTTGACGGTTCAAGCTCCCACTCTAGCCGCCCCCAACCCCATAGCCCTATTCTGATCCCGGAACTACAGGGACACGATCGAAGGTCTACCAGATTTCAACTTTAACTAAACTTGATATTATCAAAAGTAGCGTTAATAGTTCACAAATTCAATTAAACTAGAATAAAAAAAATATGACCTGCAAAGTTTAAATATATTTTTTGATTGTGTATTAATTTTCGACAATTTAAAAGAATCTATTATAGGGGAAAAAAGGTTTAATTGACTAAGCCGCACTTAAATGCAATGACACCCGTGAAGTCAAAAATGTCGGAGGTCTTTGTGAAAATATGTGTATGATTTCAGATTAGGCTTAGCCCTCTTACACACTAGCAATTAATCGCGGGCTAGCCGCTTTTACAGTTTAATATAAAACCGCTCCAAAATTTCAACCGCGGCGGTTTATAATTCACAAGACGACCGCGGTCGTTGTGGTCGCGGCGAAAACGTCACTCATGACGTCATGACTTACGCCCACGCGACGCTCACGACGACCCATCTAACAAGGTGGCTCGAAGTGATCGTTCCAGTAGAGATTATATCAGTAACGCTCACAAGTGGAACGGGTAAAACTGTTGTCGTGAGCGTGAACTTTGTGAACGTCTATTGGAACGCACTCCAAAGGGACAGATCAAAACTTGTAAAAATTAGGTGACATGACTAGATGACAAATGAAATATTCCCAATTTTCGACGAAAAAACGCCAACACATGTGTAATCGACTCTGGGCTACTGGTGCTAACTTTCATTACAATGTAAAAAAACATGATTGTAAAAAAATACAACATATCAAAAAAGACAAACCCGCTGAGTTTGTTGCCAGACCTTCTCAGTTGAGGTCTTGTTCCGGGGGTAGTGTAAAAAAAATGTGTAACTGACAATTTGGAAGTGCCCCCGTAGGCCTATACAAAATAAAGACATTTCATTTCATGTGGGCTCATGGCCCGTGGCAATAAGAAAGCAAACTTGACCCAAACTTCCTTTGCAGTTGGATCTTCCCGTGGTAGACCACACCACATGCCAGGATATCATTCGAAGCAGAAAATTCGGCTACTTCTACAATCTACACTCTTCGGTTATGTGCGCTGGTGGTGAAAGTGATGACATGGACGCCTGCGTGGGAGACGGTGGCTCACCCCTCGTCTGTCGCATTCCGGTAAGAAGCTCTCCTGTAGAAAAAAACTACTTTTTGTAAAATAATCAAGTAGCAATCGAGCGTGCAGTCCACCTGATGATAAGTGGTCTCTGTCGCCCTGCGACTTCTGTAAGCAACTTCAAATAGAATAGTTAAGTACAAATGCGTTGCTACTCCCGAGGACTATGATGGTCGCCTCCTATTCAGTGTGTCTTCCACTCGCAAGAACTGCTTCACGCTAGACATAGGTGTGGCGGTGGTACTGAACTGGTCGAATCTGTGTTCTACCATCCTAAAAAGTACCTCCTGGGTTGAATTAAAGTTCTTGGAGGTGGAAGCATGTTGTTATTTCTGGAGTAAAGCAGTTCTTGCGTTTCGTTGGATGTGGTTGCCGGCATACGTTTATATGCTGGTCCTCGGGAGTAGCAACGCATCTGTGATCGACTTCACATTGAAGCTTTATTCTATATGAAGTTTATTAAAGTCCATGGGCGGCAGTGACTTACCATCACGTGGACTGTTCGTTTGCTACTTTTTAGGTAAATACCTAGCAGTGGGATTGCTAAGGTAACAATTGATTGTCAACAGGGAAAGCCAGACCGGTACACGCAACGCGGGATCGTCTCGTGGGGAATCGACTGCGCGAGCAAAGGTATCCCCGGAGTCTACGTGGACGTCTCCAGTGTCCGGGAATGGATTGATAAGAAGGTCATCAGTGAGGGCTTAGACCCTAAAGTGTATACCGTTTAAATCACTATAATTTGACCGTCATTTCTATGTGTCACTAGCTGAACCGCGCAGCTTTGTTCGAGTTAAATAATGATGTATTGATTGTCCCGTGGGAATAAGATAATTTCGCACAGTAAAAAGTAGCCTATATGTTAATCCAGAGTGTCAGATAACTCCCTACCAAATTAAATGAAAATCACTCCAGCCGTTTAGACGTGAAGAAGTAACAAACATACACACTCACAAACTTTCTTTATTATATTAGTATGAAGTATGATAGTCTAATGTCGAAGGTTCTATTATGTATTTCCCACCAGAAACTCTTCGAAATGTGAAAGTTTGTGAGGATGCATGTTAAACACACATGAAAAATTTCATGAAAAGGACCTGTGCCCTCTGAGTTTAACATTTTAAACCCATATAGTACTTACATAATAGTTAATCTGCCCTTTATGCAAGGTGTAACTGAGATTTTTGCGGTTTCCCTCGTTCTTTCCTCTTTCCCCACCAAACAATCACAAGAGAAAATACAAAGTTAGTAGAAACATATTTTATTTATTTTAATTCAACTTTCTCTCAATTTCGTCGTCAACTCGTTATTGTCCCACTACTGGGTCTTCTCGCACTGAGAGAGTATTTTGGTCATAACCCACCTCGGTGACTAAATGCGACTTGGTAGGCTTCACACACTTTCGAGAATTGTTTTTTTTAAAGAACTCTCAGTTGTTTTTCTCCGCCGTAAAGCAGTAATAATTAATTTCTAACATGCACATTTTTTAAGAAAAATCAGTGATCCTTGCCCGAGATTTGGACCTCAGACCGAAGCCGAGTTTCAACTATGCTATCACTGATCAGTAAAAGTATTTAACTCAAAGTTACAATATTTTGAGTCCAATCGCTATTGTTCACACTGTCAATTAATTGATGATTGATATATTATTGTCAATTTAAGAACTATGTAATAAACCCACATTTAATTAAATTATTTTTATTTGTATTTGTGATGTAACGAATATTCGTATTCGGATACGCGAATGTGCAAATAATAACATACGTTATATAATATAGAAAGTATTGTATATAAAACTGAAATAAATTATCTTTTAACTATTCAATCTTTGTTTTATTATTATAATTTATACCTATCACCCCACTGCCTCAGACGATGTATAATACTCTACCAAAACAATTAGGCGCATGACATTTGAAACGTCATTAGAAGTAGGGATTTCCCATTCCGATACGAAGTATATTCTATTACCAGTTACCAAGAGTATGTATACTATAAACATTCGAACTTACAACATTATAACAAACCATTTTTTTAAAGAACTCTCGGGTGTGTAGGTTTCCTCACGATGTTTTCCTTCACCGAAAAGCAGTGGTGATTAATTTCTAATACGCACATAATTTTAGAAAAATCAGTGGTGCGTGCCTGGGTTTAAACCTCGGACCTCCCGATCGAGAGGGTAAGTTACAACCATTAGGCTATCACTGCTCTCGAAACGAAAGTACTACTTATAAATCACTTTCATGTGTTTAATATATTCATAGACATGGAATATTTTAAAAAAATTCAACAATCACTTATTAAACTAACATTATAACGAAAAACATATAACAATGAATCGAAATTACATAATTTAAAAGCGCAACTTTAACATGTGCTGGCTAACGTATACACAGACGATACACGACAGCGCGTCACTAGGGGATCACGCGCGGGGACAGAAACGAGGTGCGGGGTACGGAACCACTTTTGTTTCATGCGCCTAATTATTGTGGTCATTTAATCTTATTTATAATAATACGAGAAGCAAAAACTTGTGTAGCATTTTTAAGTAATATTTAATAGGAAACTTTGCATATTGGACGTACAGGAGGAGTGTAGAATGTTAATATTTGCTTGCGTGCTTTGCGTGTGTAATGTGTTTTTAGTTGATTTTATGTATGCTTTAAACATACATAAAATCAACTAAAAACACATTACACACACTACCATGCATTTGACACATACACATAAATAATAAACGAAATAGAACATTCAATGTCTTACTATGAAAACACGTAACGTCAGAAATGTCAGTGTCTTTGTCAAAATACCCGCTATTGTTTTTAAATGCGGCTTAGCTAATTAAACCTCTTTTTATATTTAACGGATGATTCTTATCAATAAAATCAATACAAATTATTAATAAGGAATATTGGTGCTACTTTGGACAATATGAAGTTTAGTTTGTTAAGTTAAATTAAGGTGATTTATGTGTTTATTTATTTTTATTAATAACATAAATATCTAAATTATGACAAAATACTGTGATTAATTTTATTTATTTTTATTTAATAGGAAATGTCATTACGGAACCTTCTATTTTAGACATGGGTGTAGATTCACCACACTCTTGTCCAAAAAACAGGGTTAATATCCCTCTTTGAGTTATGTGATGGAAGCCACCATCACTCCTACTGTTTTTTAGATTATTTAGGATAACTCCTGTCGATCCGATTCTCAAGAAACTTACAATTTACTTCGGGTATCGAGGATGACATGATATTAAGAAACATTTAAACTTCAACTCCTCAACGTTGATGCAGAGGTATTTGAAGCGTAAACCAAAGTAATAGGATTAATAAAACTAAACTATGTGCAGAATTCTATCGTTAACAGGTTACATAGAAACTATATTAAGATGTTTAGTAAAATTGATATTTTTTACAACAGTAGGACATCATTCACACATGAAGTTATAAAAGAAATTAATAGGAATAAATAGGTAGTCATTACAATTTAGGATCAATGAAGCATTATTTATTATTAAAAAACAATATTTACTATACTTAATAACATATAATATATAATCTACATAATCAATCATTAAGCATGTAACAAATTTTGGTATATTTTATTCTTTATTATTACTTATATTATGTTAAAAAAATCCCAGCACATTCACATACACGCACACACACACACACACACACACACACACACACACACGCGCGCGCGCGCACGCACGCACACACACACATAGCCTTATAATATTTACTTATGCGCACAAAAGGCCAAATTATACTTAGTGTTGCAGTGCAATTGAATGTTATAGTCCGTATAATGTAAATCCATAATTGGCTAATTAGTTTAACATAGGAAGTGTTGTATACATTAGTTTAATAGCTGTGGATTTTGTTAAATAAATAAATAAATAAATAAATAAGAAGACGATGAATTAATACATACATTTTAAAAAAAGAAAGAAAACAAAGTGAAAATAATTACTACAAATCGTCCCTGTAGCTCGGGGATCAGAATAGGGCTATAGCATCCCCTGCCTGTCGTAAGAGGCGACCTACAAGGGGCTTCCGGGGTTGCAGACGGCTAGAATGGGAGCTCGAACCGCTCGGTCAGGCAATCCCGGGAAGGACGGCGGTATGTGTGGTTGCATACCGTCGTAAAGACTAGACGGAGCGGTGGGCCCAGCCGTCCAACTGGGAGGAGCCCGATGGGGCAACGCGCTCAGAGAATTCCAGTTGCGGTCGTTTCGAGGTCACAGAATCCTCTTTATGGTGCTGAGGACGGCCACCGGGAGGTTTTAGTGCGGTAAAAATCCCACATAACCCTGCGTCGCTCCCACGGCGTCGGATACCTTTTGAAGGTTTCCCCGTCGAGACCAAAAAAGAGCCACTTGGTCTTGGAATTACTTTTTATGTTGTAGTTTAGGATTAGATTTAACTGGAGCGTTTTATATAGGTTGAGTAACATAAAAGAAAACACAAAACTTAGTGAGCAGAGAACGAAAGCGTTCTGCGAGCGTGCGCACCCAGTTCGTATAAACTATTTATAATTTTGTTATTCTAATAAAAATAATAAAATAATATCGCTCGTAGGACCGATAACCGATGGGGAAGGAAGGTCCAATAGTGGCGACCACGTTTAGGCCAGAGGAGCACAGGTCACCCCCCACCAGGTGGACCGATGACCTGAAGAGGACAGCGGGAAACCGTTGGATTCAGAGGGCATAGGACCGGTTGGAGTGGCGTCAATTAGGGGAGGCCTATGTCCAGCAGTGGACCTCAAAGGGCTGATGGATGGATGGATGAATAAAAATAAGCTTAATATTCTTTTCTATATTAGTTTATTTCGATAAGGATTAACACAGAACAAATATTAATACATAAATTTAAAAAAGAAAGAAAACAAAGAGAAACTATTTACTACAAATAAAAAAATAAAAATTATTATATTTAATTTAAAAGCTGGTGGCTACTTTTCACAACGTTTAAGCCTCGTACAGCGAGATAATGCCGCCAGTGTTTTGGGAACCATGACTCACACGGGCATTTTAGATGGTTTATTTTATTTGTAGTAATTGGTTTCTCTTTGTTATCTTTATTTTTTAAAATTTATGTATTAATATTCTTTTCTAGAAATTTTAAAATCTAAAGTCTAATCTTTCTTTGACGAAACGAAGTTCGCCGGGTCAGCTAGTATATATTATATAGACTTATATTGTTGTAGACCTGGTTGTAGAACCAGTGCAGTTCGACCGGGGAGGTACCCCCGCCACATAATTTGCGTTTCGATAGAAGAGTTTGGTTGCGGCACAGTTTTTTATGAAGCGACCATCTTAGTCCTAGAAGCAACGATTGATTTCAGATGGTATTGTTTATGTTTACAGATGTTCGTGGGCGGAAGTGACCACTAACCATAATAAAAGTGGAATATATTTATTTATAATCACCAACTATAAAACTATATAGCAGATTACTAAGATTTGATGTGTTTTGTTACGAAGTTGAAAGGTTATCAGTCAGCTAAATACAAACTACACATCGCAAGAACATAGCTTTAGGCTTCGTTCAAACGCCACGCTCGTCAGCACCCACGTCTAACACGCTTTGTGTTTTTTCAACTTAATTTGATTCTAAACCACATCAATAGGTCTTAAAATTGTATTTATCGAAGTCAAACCGTAAACCACGCACGCGCCACGCTCACGCCACACGCCCGTCTCGTGCCAACTCTGCGCCAACTGTGCACGACACATACGCTGCTCCATGCGAGGCGTACGCAACACATATGCTGCTGCATGCGAGGCGTGCGCGACCCATGCTCTGCTGCATGCGAGGCGTGTGCGACCCATGCTCTGCTGCATGCGAGGCGTGCGCGACCCATGCTCTGCTGCATGCGAGGCGTGCGCGACCCATGCTCTGCTGCATGCGAGGCGTGCGCGACGCATACGCTGCTGCATGCGAGTTGTGCGCGACACATGCGCTGCTGCATGCGAGTTGTGCGCGACACATACGCCGCTGCATGCGAGGCGTGCGCGACACATGCGCTGCTGCATGCGAGGCGTGCGCGACACATACACTGATTTTGCGTGCCTGGATGTAACCGGGCACAAAGCGTGCGGTCGATGTCGGTTATATGAACACGCCCTTAGTCATTTCTATCTTAATATATATGAACAATATCGCGAAAATAATAACTAAATGCAAAATTAAAATTTTGTGCAAGTAACGTAAGGGACGGGAAGGGCAGGATATGGTACTTTTAAGACTATTGACCCTTTTTCAGTGTGAGATATGATTGAGGAAATTTAACGAGGGTCAAAGTCACATGTAGTTTTTAATTTTTATCTGTATACGTTGGTTTTTACGCCAGTGCCCGCTTGGTGATTGTCGGAGAGGTGCCGCCATTTTGTTCCGTTCTGCCGCCATAATGAGGTACGTAAATTTTAACAGGTTAATTAATTTACGGTAAACCTATATTTATGTTTTTTTCACCTATTTAATATAAAAAAATATTAAGATATTGTATAGTTTTTAACGCTGGCTTTGAGCGCGGCAATAAAAGCTAATTTAAAGGTTTAATTAAGAGTCAAATATGTGACACTTTTTATATAACATTATTTATGTCTAGATTAAGATGAAAATTTTGAGAACCGTTTGAAAAAACAAAATAATATACTTCTGTGTCTATTTCGGTGTTAAAACCAAATAAGCGATCGATTTTTTTTGTTGTTTTGTGTTTGTTTTTTGTATTACCAACTTTTGTTCTATGTTTTGTATATGTATTTTGTGTTGTATCATAAGTTATGAAATGTTTATGAATGTTTTATCTATCTATCTATCTATCTGTCTATCTATCTATCATTTGTTTAGGTATTAGTAGTTTTTTATCTACTCTCTTATTCACCGTCTTTTATGGACATTTGCGTCACCAGAGGAGTCGGCAATGCGTCGCCGGCGTTACTTCTCGTCAACTCATTATTGTCCCACTGCTGGGCACGGGTCTTCTCTCGGAATGAGAGTTTTTGGCCATAGTCCACCGCGCTGGCCAAGTGCGGATTGGTGGACTTCACACGTCCGAGAACTTTTTTTTAAAGAACTCTCGGGTGTGTAGGTTTCCTCACGATGTTTTCCTTCACCGAAAAGCAGTGATAATTAATTTCTAATACGCACATAAATCATTGGTGCGTGCCTGGGTTTTAACCTCGGTCCTCCCGATCGAGGGGGCAGGTTTCAACCATTAGGCTATCTGCTCAACAATGGTACTTGTTTACAGGTTATTTCTGCTACTTATATCCGTCAGTCAATCCGTGGGGACATCGGGGATGGAGTCTATAGATAACTGGATAATCTCGGACGCGATTGGTGTGAAATCAAGGTCTGATGACACCAGCTTCGTGGTGTTTGTGGCCTCTCAAGATTCCAATGCTCCGTGCTCGGATAAGGACCAAAACTCTGGTTTGTATCATTTTTTAAACCATAAAAAGTCTAAGAACCTCTGCTTTACCTTGATAAATGTTTTTTTTATTTGATTGAAGTAGCAAACGAGCATGCAGTCCACCTGATGGTAAGTGGTCGCGGCCGCTCATGGACATCTGTAATCAACTTCATACAGAACATAGGTTCCATCTGAAGTCAATCACAAATGCGTTGCTACTCCCGAGGACTATGAAGGTCGCCTGGATGGTGAGCTCGTTGACTGAAGTAGCATTTTCAGTCAAATAAATAAAAAAAAGAAACAAAGACACTACATTTCGTACAGAACACAGCGCCTCAAGTGGCATATAACGAAAACATAATTCGTATTTAGAAACATTCCTATGGACCTCTATGGACTAATTCATGATGTCCCGCGCGGGACATTTAATTTTAATCAAAAAATCGGGACGTCTGGCAACGCTATTTGGACACTGTCTAGCCGGAGATCGAACCCGGAACCCACTGCAAGTCAGACCGGTATGGTAACCGCTCCACCACGCGAGTCGTCAAAAGTAAAGAGGGATTAAAAAGCGGCAGTCAAAGAAAGCAACAAGTCAAACCTTGCTTTTTTCCAAAGGGAAACCTTCAAAGGTACCCGAGGAACGCCGTGGGAGCGTGGGTTATGTGGGATTTTACCTCATTAAACCCTCCCACCCTCCGTTGGCCGTCCTCAGCGCTGCGTAGAGGGCTCCGGGATCTCCAATGGAACACAACCGGAGTCCTCCCAGCGCGATGCCCCTTATTTATATTTGTACCTAACGATAAGGCTGACGGGCCACCTGATGGAAAGTGGTTACCGTTGCCTATGGACATTTGCGACACCAGTGGAGTACCAATGCATCATCGGCTTTGAAGGAGAGCTCTTTTTGCACCTTTCTTGAAGAGCCCCATGTCATAGCGCTCCGGGAATACCTCAGGAGGAAGCTCATTCCACATCTTGAACGTTCGTGTTAGGAAAGACCGTGCAATAGGAAACCAGCTCTTTCTCGGTAAGCGTATATGCTCACCGCATCTTTTACGGTTGGCTGGACGGTTCAAGCTCTCACTTTAGCAGCCCGCAACCCTAGAAGCTCCTTTAATCGCCTCTTACGACAGGCAGGGGATACCGTAGCCTGTAACTTTTTTTCTAACCTGCTAAATTTAAGATTCCGATATTTGTCTATATAAGAACAAAGGTCTGCATGTTTGTAGAAATTTTATTGGAGTTCACGAAAATGTGAGGAGTAAAATCTGCTGATGAATGACCTCGTTACGTTTTGGTGCGCACCCTTGGTGCGCAACTTTATAATTTGGTTGTAAGTTTATTAAGACCCACATAGGCCATGCTGCAAAGCGACTATACCTATAAATAATAAATTATGTTATTGTGCTTGTTAATTTCTATCAGCGTCTACGTACTTATATTGCTGTTTTTGTTATAAATATCAATAATTAATATTGTTATTGTGTTTTTTTTCATTAATTTGTTAATTTACCTTTTCATATGGTATATTTTTACAGTTAAATAAACTCTTTGCGTCTGTTTAGACAATCGGACTTAGGAGTAAACCCCGGTCAAGCATCGGAGCTAACACACGCTCTTTTTTTTCTCGTCTATACTAAGAAGAGGTGAGGGGAGTCTAGAACTTGAATTACGATGACTTGTTGATACCGTATTCTGAATTCCAGGAACTCCAAGTGCGCTGCCACCATGTAAGGCAAAATTTGACCAGAACTCAAAAACAACGTTAACTAGTAAGTATGAGTGTAAAAATCTTTTTGAAGTGAAACTTCTTTATCGGGTTTGGAAAAAAAAATAGTGTAACATTTTTTCGTTACGCGCCATCTTTTTCTGTTACGCACCATTTTTTTTTCCGTTACGCGCCATCTTTTTCCTATCCCTACCACGCGTGATATTAGATAGATTATTATAGATTAGATTATTAGATAAAGTTTATTAAAAGCCTTTTATTAAACTTTATCTAATTTAACTTTATTTAACCAATTTCTGTAAAGTTGAATATAGTAAATTATTTTTTAAAAAATAACGTCATACAGAAGTTTCACTTCTTACGAGTGTACGCTAGTACACGCACACATTTTTTTTTATTTGAAGTGAAAACATCTTTAGTTGTGCACTTTTTGTGATGGGTGAAAATGTTAAAGTTGGGACACGTGACCTTGAAAATTCGTAAGATGGAGGGAGAGTATACCGGTGCGGCGTAGAAGCAGAGGTATTCCTCTCTCTTTCTACCGCGCGGCAAAAAAATTGGTGTACGATAGCACAATAAAATGGAAGTGCTGATAACATTTTCCAGGTAGAACCAGTGTAGTTCGACCGAGAAGGTACCACCGCCACACCTATTTCTAGCGTGAAGCATTTCTAGCGTTTCGATGGAAGGGTGTGGTTGCCGGCACACTTTTATATGAGGCTACCATCGCAGTCTTCGGAAGTTGCAACGCATCTGTGATTGACTTCAGATAGAACCTGTGTTTTATATCAAGTCTCATAAAGATGTCTATGTGCGGGAGGTGGACTGCATGCTTCTTGGCTATTTCAGTCAGATGAAAAAAAGGCTGACAGATAAAGACGGTTTAACTTATTATACAAAAGTTTTATTTTTCCATTTTTACATGTACGTATGTTACTCTGATCATAGCTAGTAAGTAAGTTATTCAATTTCATTAATACGTACACCAAATAGCTTCAAACACAATTCAATTATTCTCATCGGTTGAGGAGTTACATATTTTGTCTCCGAGCCACATTATCAGATCCTTAAATAGTCAATGATGAACTGGCTTTGCAATTTCATTACAACCTACACCAAATATATTCAAACACAACTCAATTATTCCCATCGGTTAAGGAGGTACATATTTTGTCTCCGAGCCACATTATCAGACCCTTAAATAGTCAATGATGAACTGGCTTTGCAATTTCATTAAAACCTACACCGAATATCTTCAAACAAAACTCAATTATACCCAGCGGTTGAGGAGTTACATATTTTGTCTCCATAACCCTCTCTGATCCTCATGATATTTAAATGGGACCAATTTGTAGCAATTGTCCACACACGAAATTAAAGGCTTTAAAATAGGTTCATAAACGGCGAAGTTATGTTAGATTTACAAGGGTTGAGAAGTTCCCCTCATTTTCTCCAGAACCCATAGATGGATCCTAACCATATTTAAGTGGGACCAACTTCCAGCTCATCTCTACACAATATAAAAAGAATAATTGAAATCGGTCCACTAACGGCGGAGTAATTCTTGTACATACATAAAAATATATATACCGGCCGAATTAAGAACCTCCTTTTTGAATTCGGTTAAAAGACATTAAAGAGTTGATTTTCTTTGTATTATTTTTCAGAAACTCCCATTATTTGCGTAACAGAAGAAAAGACTGCTGGCAGATGCGTATTCTTCTATCGGTGCGCTCCAAAAACAAAAAATGTCAATGACAATTCTAATTCACTACTTGAGAAGCTATCCATGCTAATAGCAAGATATTCTAAGAGGTAAATAATAGTTTTTATTATTCACCTTTTATTATGATCATTAAAAATATTTAATAATAGTCCCTTATTACAAAGGTAAGTTTGTTGGTTACGTTTTTACTACGTGACCACAACAATTAGGCGCATGGTACAAAAGGGGTTCCGTACCCCGCACCTCGCTTCTGTCCCCGCGCATCCGCTAGTGACGTGCAGTCGTGTATCGTCTAGGCTGGCTAACGTAAACACGTTAGCCAGCACGTGTTTAATGTTATTTCGTTATAATGTTAGTTTAATAAGTGATTGTTGAATTTTTAAAGTTATTATTAAATTAGTTGATTATTCGTTAATAAACCTCAAAATGTGTAGGAAAAAGACTATTCGTGGAGGAGAAAGGACTCTTACATTCAAAATATGCAATTTTTTAACAAGAGAAAGTCAGTATTCCTGTCTTCCAAGTCGAAAATCGAGTGTTGGCTGCAACAAGCATCAGTCTCTTACAAAAATAAAAAAATAAAGAAAAAAATCCATGTTTGCAAATATATTAAACTCATGAAAGTACTTTAAGAAATACACGACTATTGAACATACACCACTATGGCGTATGTTTTAAAACTCAAAAACAGCTGCTTACATATTTGTCTTGATCCGTGCGAGCTTCGTACTGTCGTGCCATATACATACACATTAAGATATCCTCACGACATTTTCCTTCACTGAAAAGCGTCGTCGTCGTCGTTAACCCATTACTGTCCCACTGCTGGGCACGGGTCTTCTCTCGGAATGAGAGAGTTTAGGCCATAGTCCACCGCGCTGGCCAAGTGCGTATTGGTGGACGTGAACTGACTGAAAAGCAGTGATAATTAATTTCTAATACGCACATAATTAACAGACTTCTCAAAGGAAAGAGGTCTACTCATATAGAAAACAAGTATTTTCGTCGTGGTCCAGTAAAATATAGTGAGCGCCGACTTCGGGACTATGTACAAAGAACTGTGTGTGTTCTAAACTAACATGTATTAAAATTATATTTTTAGTTTTTCGTGGCATGGAAGTCGTTTGTATTTATTGTTAAAAAAAAATCTTTAGAAAAATCTGTGGTGCGTACCTGGGTTTGAACCTCGGTACTCTCGTTCGAGAGGGCAAGTTCCAACCATTAGGCTTTTTTTTTATTTGTTTTCGAGGGGGAAACCTTCAAAAGGTACCCGACGCCGTGGGAGCGGCGCAGGGTTATGTGGGATTTTCACCGCACTAAAACCCCCCCGGTGGCCGTCCTCGGCGCTGAAAAGGAGGACTCCGGGATCTCGAAACGACTTCAACCGGAATTTCCAACCATTAGGCTATCACTGCTCTACTACCACTTCTTAAACTAAACTAAACTTGGAGTCGAAACCGTCAATGGCTTGACGTGCGATAAATTATAAAGAAAGCAAGTCCTAAGAAGTCCCAAATGTATACAATGATGTACAAAAACATAATAAAAAAAAAAAAAATAAAAAAAATAAAAAAAAAAAATAAAAAAAAAATTGGTCCTATATAGTAAGCATAGATAAGGTTTTCTGTAAAGCCGCCGCTGCCGCCACCGCACACAGCTGGGACCCAGCTTACACTGTTACCTAGTTGTGGGCGATGTCGACGGCGAAGGCTCATAGTGGAGCTGTAATAATGACAAAAATAAAACCATGCTAAAAAAGGGCACGGACGATCTGTCTGTGGAGGCGTAGCTGAATATATAAAAAAAAAAAAAACTAAACTTAAATTGCAATAAAACTGCTTTTCAGCCCATCTCAGTGCCCGTATGCGCTCCAAGTCTGCTGCAGACTGTCAGATGTGATTGAGAGACCCAGCGTGGAAGATATTGCAACTAAAACTATCACTCCTGATGTCAACACTGTACCGTCAGTCCCTACGAAGAAGCCAACAAATGGTAATATTTATTTGGGGTTCTGACGCTCGATCTTTTTAAGCACCTCTCACAGAGACTTATCGAGTGCACTAATGACCAAAGGGCTGGCGCTTACCTTGGCCAAAGGATTAGCATAGCTATCCAACGAGGTAATGTCGCCAGCATTTTGTGCACCCTTCCCTAGAGCACCAATTTTGATGTTTTTTTTTTATATTTAATGTTTTTTTTTCTTTTTAGTATAATTGTTAGTTATTATAATTATTTGTATATGTTATATTACATTTAAATATGAAATAAAATATGTTTTTTTTTTATTATAAAAAAAAATGTTTGGTATATACCATAATAAACATTGGTAACATTGAACAAACTTGATAACATATGATTTTAGACTAGTATTATCGCGGAATTGATACATTATAATACTTAACGGGTACTCACGATATGCGGTTTATGAATTCTTATAGGCAAAATATCGGCAAAAAGAATTCTATAAGAATCCATAAACCGCATATCGTGAGTACCCGTTAAGTATTAATATACAACTTGATAACACGTTAACTTTTTCAACACCAATTTTAACTGACTTGTTTCGGAATTTACTTATTAAGAATCGATATGCATGTATAATAATTTCCATTTTTCTCATACCGCCCGGTAACATAAACATGTTTATTCTTTCTTATGCATAGTAGTGTGTCTAGTGTGTGTAAAATTGATTTTATAAATATCGAAGAGAGATGAGTGATGTGGCCAGGAGTCTTCATTATTATTCATTCTTAAAGATTTGAAGTAAAACACAGGAGTAAACTTCTTCGATTTATTCACAATTGACGTCCGATCGCTTCGACGGATAAACATGAAATCTTTTTCTACCGGCGTTCGCTCGCCTTTTTATAACAATCTTTGGTGGTGTGACAATAACAAATTTATGGAGGGTAAACTAAATTACAATTCTAAAAATCATTAAATGTTGCTAATTCAATAAACCAACAATTTTCGATCTTTGAACTAACTAGAATAATTATTATCGGCGACGTGTTTTTCATAAATACGCGGTGTCGCGCAGACATATATGTTTTAATGCATTAAAAATATTAGCACCTGTCCGCGGTAATTACGAAAACCGATACATAGTTTTTGATTCTTTATTGGAACGAAGTTCCTAATCGTGCGTTGTGAAAGGGGGCTAGACGGAAAAAATTCTTACGAAAAGTTGTCACGACACTTTTTGGTATAGTAAGCTACTGTAAGCTGTGCGGCCTGCGCATGTTTCTCTGTCTGTCTCTTTCTCTCTCTCTTATAGAAAGCAAGCCAGATATTTTCATTTCTATTTCGCCTACTGATTGAGTTTATATTACATTATATTTGTTAATAATAAAAAAAAAAACATGCGTGCGTACAAAGTACACATGTCAGAAGTGAAACTTCTTTGGCGAACTAATTTATAAATCTTGTTTATATTTATACAAATCTAAAACTTTAAATTTCCAAGATTAAGAGGAAGGGAAAAAGGCGTGATACGACGTTCGCTCTGTCTCACTTTTTCTCTCAATCTTTCTCACTCGCTTGCTCCCTACTCTCACTCCACGGCTAGTTGCTCATGCTACGTTCGCCCTGTCTTACTCTCTCTCAATCGGTCTCGATCACTCTCTCTCTCTTTTCCGACACTTCCGTTGCATACCGGCGTGACGTTTCATCTGTAAAAATTGTAAAAATTTTACCCTCATGCGCCTAAAGAAGTTTCACTTCAAAAAATATTTTTACTTAAAAAAAAAAAAAAAATTATAATTCCTTCACTAATTAATCGAAAGGAACTTCGTTCCATCCGGGTGTCCCTTGACACCTCTCAAGTTTTTATATTATTTTTTAGACATCAATGCTGACTGCGTCACAAACGACAACGTCCCCGGCAAATGCACGCTCTTCTATAAATGCGATTTCCTTAATAAAACTATGATCGATATTGGTCCTACTGTTCTGGATGACATTTATTCAGTTCCAGACAAACGTGATGCTAACAGGTAAAGCAGGTAAGGTGGTAGAACCAGGGTAGTTCGACCGGGGAAGTACCACCGCCACACCTATTTCTAGCGTGAAGCATTTCTTACGTTTCGGTGAAGGGTGTGGTTGCCGGCACACTTTAATATGATTGGACCATCATAGTCTTTAGGAGTAGCAACGCATCTGTGATTGACTTCAGATAGAACCCATGTTCTGTATGTAGTTGGTTACAGATGTCCATGAGCGGCAGTGACCACTTACCATCAGGTGCACTGCATGGGTGCCATATGAAGTCAATCACACATGCGTTGCTACTCCCGAAGACTATGATGGTCGCTTCATGTGAAAGTGTGCCGGCCACCACACCATCTCGCGCAAGAAATGCTTCACGCTGGAAATAGGTGTGGCGGTGGTACCTCCCCGGTCGAACTACACTGGTTACCTTTGGAACACTATATTGACACAAACTCTTAAAGCTGCAAAAAGTTGGCTTATGAAGTCGAGTTTTTTGATTTTATTATTAATTTGAAGTTAAATACTTTTTTCAGTCAGTCCCAATGCTCATATGAGTACCACGTTTGCTGCAGACTGAAAGGGTCAACCCTGTCTAGGTTGACTGCAGCATCTGCTGGTGAAGTCGGCACTGAAGCATCTGAATCTAGGAATAAAAACAAACCATCAAATGGTAATACTTCGCATGAGTTCCATTTTGTATTATTATAATACCATCCAGTAAGATAAATATATGTCGGATTAAGGGCTGGAATACAACTTAGAAGTTACTGAAGATGGCTACGCTTAAGGTGCTGCCACACTGCTGTTTGAAAATATTTACAAACATTTTCTAACACTAATACATTTTCTAACAAATGTTAGGAATTATTACATTCTGTTAGGAATTGTTTAATGTTTTTAAGTGCTCCTACACTGATGGAAAATGCTTGCCAAAGATTATATCAAGGATTTGGGCATTGACAGTTGCCTTTTTTGAGAATGAATAGTTTTAGAAATGTTTACTGACATTATCTAACATGAAAACATTTTCTAGTATCGTATGTTCCTTAACAAATGTTTACTAACGTTTGTAAACATTTTTAAACAGCAGTGTGGCAGCACCATTACATTAACATTCAAAGTTTACAGAATAATTTAAACGATTATAGATTAGACTAAGTAATCATTGTTGTATATTGTGTTTGAGTTATATTGTCATGGTATATGATTTACAATCAGAGCAGAGACTTTTAAGAGGTCTCTAGTGGAGTCGAGGTATGTGGCCGCACGGTGGGGAAACATTGATAAATACTGATGTAAGCAATCGAGGAGAATCGGACTGGCCGCATCTCGCCCAAGTACCCTCGCACGTGCGCACATTGTTTTTCAGTTCAGACTCTAAAAGGAATAAGGACAATGATGGAAGAGGGATACGTTCCCCGTCCCAGCCCAGAGGCAAACGGAGGGATAGCGTGAAGCGCTATGCTTATGATTGAAGGAAGCGAACTAGGGCTTCGTGTTCGGCAAGAACGTATACACGTTCCTCGACCGAGGTCGCCCTACGGAGCTTCCCGGCCAGGAGAAGCACCTCATCCATGTCAATCTGCTGGATGATTCCGAGGGCGAAGTCAATGTTCTCTTTATCAGTGAACTCGGGCAGTTCCCGTGGTTGAGGTTTGGGAGTTGGAGGAGCAGGTGAAGCCTGCTTTGCCGGCCGTGTGGGGGGGCGGGACGACGCCGCCGAGTCCCCACTGGAACGCCCGCATGGGTTGCATGGGGTCGGCTTTGGCACTTTGAGTGCCGGATAATTGGTCGAGTCGACCGGAGGGGGTGCAGGCTTGGGCTTAGGGCGTTTCGCCAAGGGCTGTCGCTTTTTGCGAGAGACACGGGGGGCTTTTGGGCAACCGCGGTAATTTGCCGGGTGCCCGGACTGTCCGCACAGGACACACGCGGGAGGGGACTCCGCATCTTTGGCACGAAGGCAATCCTTGGTACCATGACTGCCGAGGCACTTTACGCACCTAGGAGTGGCAGAACAGTTTGCCGCTGCGTGGCCGTAAAGTTGGCAGCGGTGGCATTGGCCTGGAAAACCCCTACGATTCGGGGGCTCTACTTTGGCCAGTGAGAGGCCGCAAACCTCGCTAACATCTTTGAAGATGTTGCGAGCGGAGTCCGTATTGGACAGGACAACTAGGGCTAAGGGATATTTATCCCCGGAGCGGCTGTGCAGCTTGTGCACTGCCTCTACGGGGAATCCCTTTGAAATAAGGTCGCCCTTGATGGCTTCATTCGGAAGCTCGTGAGGCAGGCCACGAAGGACTGCCCGGACTTTACGCCCCTCGGGAAGAGCGTATGTGTGGTAGGCAATCTGCGTACTGGAGAGGAGCCCCGTCAGGGCACGGAAAGCATCCGTAGATGCCAGGGTTATTTCAATAGCCTCGCCGGTATTGCGGGCTTTTGTGAAATGCACCTTATTATCGGCGCAGAGCTGGGACACTGTTAGCCACATGGCCTTATCCCGAAGGAAGACCGGAGGTGGCGGCTTGTTTTTAATGTGGGCAGGGGGGCCGCGGGAAGCGGGCTTCCCCTGAGAACGGTTTGGAGAGGCGGGCTCAGAGCCCGGGCGTGCCTTAGGGGCACGTTTGGTAAGGCGCTTAGGGCGCTTCCCGACTTGGGTATAATCCTCGTCGGGAGTGATCGTGCTGTCGTCCTCGTCCTCATTCAACCCCTGAAAGGAGTTGCGAGTCGGGACTACAGCGGGAATGGCAGCGGTACGCTTGCGCGGCCGCGAAGTGGAGGCATCGGAAGCCTCATAGTCGGACGCCTCTGCGGCGGAAAACGCGGCTGGGGCGTGAGCGGGGGACGCATCTGGGGATGCGGGAGGATATGGGAAATTAATTTGTATGAATTTGGGTTGGGGTTTGGGTTTTTCGGACCTCATTTTGTGCATGGTCTCTTCAAGAGCCTTGACATGTTTAGCCATATTGGCTGGAGCCTCCCTGCCTAAGGCAGGGGGCGAAGATGTGGGTGGGTGGGGCTAATCCCCGGCAGAATGCTGCCTACCGTCACCCTTGGGTTGAAATGAAATGAAATGAAATGTCTTTATTTTGTATAGGCCTGCGGGGGCACTTACAAATTGTCAGTTACATTTTTTTTTCTTACACTACCACCGGATCGGTCTAAACCCAAGTGCAATGGGATCGGGTCAGCCGGTTTGCTTAAGCCGAGAGGCTTAAGAAGCGCACCGGGTCCGCGCTAAACTGGCTTCGTTGTCACCGTTAAGTTTCCACCAGTTAGAATCGAATTGAAAACTACTCGCGGCGCGACGGGCGTTCCTCTATTTATTTCCAATAAATTGGCTATAAATAGATTCCCGCCCGAACGACGTGAACAGTCGTACGGTTTAAAGACGCGTATACTTTACGTAATGACGCGTAGCACGCAGCGTAGCTCGTAGAACGAAGCGTAGCTCGTAGCACGGGGCGTAGCACACGGAGCTCGTCGGACGCGGAGCGGAGAACCGAAGCGGGCGGGCGCGCAGGCCGGAATGTCGTCCCCATATTACGATAATACCCTCCCTTTTATACTAAAAATGGCAGGCGTTAGGAAACCGTCACAGAGACAAAAACATTACTATTAATCTATTACATTATGTAAAATTAAATATATGCATTTATAATATTTATTTATATAATCATTTATATTTATTTATATTGTGACTTCTATTGATTAATGATATTTGTAATAACATGGCACGATCAATTTAAATACAATCATTATATAGATTCTTATTGATGTTTATAACTAATGTAGTTATTAGTTTAACAGTAGTGTCTCCAGGCAAGCTACTTGTTGGTTGGTAACAGATGGTAAGAATGTCACTTTTCAATTGTGTGATTGTCAGGTAATCCTGATGAGTGCAGAACAGAAGACAATGTCCCTGGCAAATGCGTTCTCTTCTACCGATGTCATTTAGATACCAAAACCATCCTTGATATTGGGCCAAATGCGCTGGATAACATTTATTCAGGTTTAAAGAAAATTAACGTTAGCAGGTAAATAAAGTCTCTTGAACATTACCACTCCCCTCCCCTGGATCTTCTGAAAGCGTCTTGCAGCGTAACATTTTACCAGGTGGTAGAATCACCGTCTGACCGGGGAGGTACCAACGCCACACCTATTTCTGGTGACTAGTAAATATAAATCTGCTTATTTTAATTTTGTATTTGACTCTTTATTCATATTTTATTTGACGACCCGCGTGGCGCAACGGTTACCGTACTGGTCGACACGCAGTGGGTCCCGGGTTCGATTCCCGGCCAGACAGATCTGAATGATGAGTTTAGATTCTTGTTCTGGGTCTGGGTGTTTGTGTATTCGTCTTTGTGTGTGTCCATGGCACCCACGACACAGGAGAAAATCCTACTGTGGGGCTATGAGTGTAGAAATCGTTTAAATCGTTCATATGTAAATTCTTGTTTTAACTTACAAATTTTATTTTAATCAACGTTTATGATGTGCAACTTCACCTCGAGGTGACTAATTATATATAAATACTTTTCAGCCCGTATCAATGTTCGTATGAACACCAAGTGTGCTGCAAACCGAAGGCTCCGTCCCGCCCGCCAGGCACTGCCACTGAACGTATGACTGAAGTCAGCACTGAACCGGTTCCCAGCACCACGACTGAACAAACAACAGGTAATACTGAGGCCATATGCCATGTGCTTTAAAATCTTTAACAATTTACCGGACGAAATAAGACACATAAAAAATGAACCAAACTTTTTGCCAACAATAAAACAGTACCTTATAAGAGAGTGCTTTTATGACTTAAAGGAGTATTTCAAAAAATAAATTATCCAACTATACATAAAACAGTCGGGGTCAGAATAGGGCCACGGCATCCCCTGCCTGTCGTAAGAGGCGACTAAAAGGGGCTTCCGGGGTTGCAGACGGCTAGAGTGGGAGCTCGAACCGTTCGGTCAAGCAATCCCGGGAAGGACGGCGGTATGTGTGGTCGCATACCGTCGTAAAGACTAGACGGAGCGGTGGGCCCAGCCGCCCATCTGGGAGGAGCCAGATGGGGCAGCGCGCTCGGAGGATTCCGGTTGAAGTCGTTTCGAGATCCCGGAGTCCTCCTCTTCAGCGCCGAGGACGGCCACCTTTTTAGTGCGGTAAAAAATAAAATAAAAAAAAAACATAAAACAGATCGGTGTGCTCCTACTAAATTGCTATACCCTAACAGGGTTTATACTATGTGTGATTAAATAATATTGACCACCTTATTGTAATGTTCACATTGTTCACAATGTATACATGCAATAAAGAATTGAGAATTGAGAATTGAGTCGGTTTCCGCCAATATGGCGCTAACTAGTGATGTGACAAATTATTTTAACATTCACCAATGCGAATGCGAATATTGTTAACTTCAGACAGAATCTATGTTCTATATGAAGTTGCTTACAGATGTCCATACGGCAGTGACCACTTACCATCAGGTGGACTGCATGCTCGTTTGCTACTTTAATTGGATAAAAACAAACATCTTACAGTTCCAGCCCCATGTACGAGAAAGACGGGTGAAGCCGGCGTATGTGTCCGTTTCTCTCAATGTCGCTTGTCGGATTTCTCTGTCATCAAAGATGGCTTCGGGTTAATTGAGTTCAGGTAACCTTGCATATTTCTAAAGTTTTAACTAGATGGCGTTATACTCAATAAAAAACGTAACGAGGTCATTCATCAGTAGAATTTACTCCTCACATTTTTCTCATACCGAGCCCTTATATATGCAAATCGAATCTTAAGGAGTTAACTCCAATGTTAAATTATAATTAATCACTTACATTTTGTCCAAAAAAAACCCCTCTGGGGCATATGAACCACGTATTTGGGCTGTCCCGTATTCTATATGAACTACTACACTAAAATATGTGGTTTGGATTGGATCTCACGAACTGCTCTCATGCTCGCAAGCCCCCCCCCCCCCGAAACAAAAAAAAAGTCGTGCGGCATTCGAGGAATGTTGCAGTAAAGCTATTATAGCATTTTCTATTATAGCATTTTCTATCTACTTATTTTTTCTCGAACGAACCCTCAGCCGCGCTACATGGTAGGCGGAGTGGGGGCGTTAGGTTTTTTCGTTACGGAATTTCTTGATTCGGTCGCTGCACTCAAAGCCCGCAATAAAAGCTATGCAATAGCCTAAAACCTGGCTACGCCTTTGTTTATACAGTTTTTGAATTTCTTTTTGCCGATATTTCGATACAGTTGCATGGATCGTGGCAACTGTGCTGGCGAGAAAACGTCCAATCCAGCGTTTTCTTAATTGATTAGATATTTGCTATTTTTTCAAATTATTCTTAAATTTTAATTATTTTGTCTCCATTAGTAAATTTGAAAAGTAAGGGATGCATTTCAGCTTGTTCATTTTCAATGTTTATTTTGAATTTCAGATTTGAAGGTAGTCGCTGCCCTTCAAAACATATATGTTGCCTTTTGCCTGACACCATTACACCTTCTCCCACTAAACCGTCCACTATTAAACTTTCTACCATTAAACCTTCTACCATTAAACCTTCTACTATTAAACCTTCTACCATTAAATCTTCTACCATTAACCCTTCTACTACTAAACCTTCTACTGTTAAATCTTCTAACATTAACCCTTCTACTACTAAACCTTCTACTATTAAACCTTCTACCATTAAATCTTCTACCATTAACCCTTTTACTACTAAACCTTCTACTGTTAAACCTTCTACTACGACGCTTTCTACAACGCTTTCCCTCGCTGCACGTCTTCACATGAACCCAGCCGCGTTGCCAAAGGTTAGTATAAGAGATGGCAATAATAGTTGAAAATAATTATTGGTTAACTGTTAAGTGATAAATATTTTTATCGATATTTTATTGGTTGAAAATATTAGTTGATATTTTTATTAAAGTCTCGTACTTTAAAAAAATGTAAATGCACGGCACTAGGTTGTACTATGATTATAATAATAATGGACTTAATTACAAAAGTAATGTAATTATAATAATAATCATAGTACAACCTAGTGCTGTGTCTTATTTACTCAGGGTTTCCCTGAACCCCTGGGCAACGCCTCGCCACTCCCAGTGTGCCCCGCCACATGGCAACCCTGCACCACCAGATGGCACACCACACCTCAGATAAAATGCCGTCGTTTGAGAGGCTTTTATTTCATCGTTATTTTGAGAATTTTTACAGAAACGTTTTGGTTTCACCTAGGGTTGCGGAACGCGGTACTACCTTGGCATTAATTTCATTAGTAGCCGCTACGAGAAAGTAGCCAACTATGGAGAGTTCCCCTGGATGTGCGCCATCATGCAGTAAGACTATCTCTTGTAATAATAATAATAATAACAGATAAAACTATACATTATAATAGACCTGATATAACTTTGCATGATAAAAAAACATGCGTGCGTATAAAGTACACATGTCAGAAGTGAAACTTCTTTGGCGAACTAATTTATAAATCTTGTTTATATTTATACAAATCTAAAACTTTAAATTTCCAAGATTAAGAGGAAGGGAAAAAGGCGTGATACGACGTTCGCTCTGTTTTCTCTCAATCTTTCTCACTCGCTTGCTCCCTACTCTCACTCCACGGCTAGTTGCTCATGCTACGTTCGCCCTGTCTTACTCTCTATCAATCGGTCTCGATCACTCTCTCTCTCTTTTCCGACACTTGCGTTGCATACCGGCGTGACGTTTCATCTGTAAAAATTTTACCCTCATGCGCCTAAAGAAGTTTCACTTCAAAAAACAACACTGTTTATATCATTGATATCGCTATCCTCAGCCATAATATTAAGTCAACAGTATCAGAAAAGCTTTCAAAGTATCAAGACTTGGCCATTGAGCTGAAAACTCAATGGAAGGCGAACATCGTCCAAATAGTCCCGATAGTTTTATCATCCACTGGTATAATACCCAAAACTCTTTCTCAAAGTCTTGATATCTTACATATGCCCGCAAATTCACATTATTTGTTACAAAAACCATATTAAGTACCTGCCGCATAACACGGAAATTTCTCACATCTGCATCAGTATCTTCAAGTTATCTTATTTAACATCCGTCCGCATGGCACGTACTTAAACCCTTCATAAGAAGAAGATGAAAATACAAAAATAATAATAATAATAATTATGTCGGAAATGGCGGTATTGTGGCAACACCGGAACGCCAGCGCCATCTAGTGGCGTTTGATGAAGTTAGGGTTGTACCAGCTTAATGGCCGACAGCTCAGTCTATCGTTGACGGTCGGCTGAAGCAGACAACTCTAAAATCATCCCGCGTTCTTAGTGCTACGATTACTTGCCTACTTAATTTAGTTTGATTAATTCAGTGACTGTAACAAGTTTAATTCGGCAATATACTGTGTGTTAAAATCAAGTCTGCAATTTATTCTCGTGCTAACATTCCCTATCAGAGCCCACGGTAGGTTATCCTGATACGATGAGCGAAAAAGAACCACCCCCTCCGTCAAATATTTATTGCCTTATACATATATAACATGCCATGAGTCATAATCCAAAGGGGCAATAGGAAGCGGCTCAGTTTTAGCTAACACGGGACAGAGATCCCGCGCAGCGCTGTTTTTCAGCCGTCCCCTACTCCCAAAGGTCTTGTTCGGGAGTATACAATAAGCGGTTCCCCATTTACCTTCAGAGTAAGTATTAACATTAACAGTATAATATTTAATAATGATTTCGTCAAATTTATCGAAGATATATTAAATTTAATAATAATAATAGTAAAATTAACAATTATATTATCACGTGTGTATGTGTGTGTGTTGTAGCATTTGTAATGTCCAAATAATTTTCAAAATCATTTAAAAATAACAAAAAGAAAGTATTTAAATGCATTGGAAAATAAAAATGTGTGCGTGTACTAGCGTACACTCGTAAGAAGTGAAACTTCATTATGAAGTTATTTTTAAAAAAATAATTTACTATATGCAACTTTACAGAAATTGGTGAAATAAAGTTAAATTAGATAAAGTTTAATAAAAGGCTTTTATTAAACTTTATCTAATAATCTAATCTATAATAATCTATCTAATATCACGCGTGGTAGGGATAAGAAAAAGATGGCGCGTAACAGGAAAAGCTGGCGCGTAACGAAAAATAAAAAAAGATGGCGCGTAACAGAAACAGATGACGCGTAACGAAAAAAATGTTACACTAAATTTTTTTCCAACCCCGATAAAGAAGTTTCACTTCAACAACCCCGATAAAGAAGTTTGACTTCAATTAATTATCATGGCTTTATGGAAACCATCGTAAAGAAACTTATACACCTGAGCCCTTTAAAAAAATTCTTAAAGATGCGTGAACTCTACTAACTCGCATTCAAATAATCATTCTGAGAGTTGTACCGTATCCAGTATTTTTTTATCTGATTGAAGTAGCAAACGAACATGTAGTCAACCGTATGGTAAGTGATCATTACCACCCAAGGACATTTGTAAGCAACTTCAAAAAGAACAGGGGTTCTATCCGAAGTCAATCACAGATGCGTTGCTACACCCGAGGATTAAGATGGTCGCCTTATATAAAAGTGTGCTGCAACCACATCCTTCCATCAAAACGCAAAAAATGCTTCACGCTAGAAATAGGTGTGGCGGTGATACTTCCCCGGTCGAACTACACTGGTTCTACCACAATAGGACATAATAGGTTCTTGTCAATTAAATATAGACTAAACAAAACACACAGACATTGATAAGCAACTGCCGCTACTAAACAATTATATAATCACTTACTTAACGTAGTCCCTAAGATTTTAAAGGTTTTCATCTTTATAAGAAGCAACGCATCTGTGATTGATTTTAGATAGAATCCCTTTTGTATTTTTTTATACTTTCACCTAACGATAAGGCAGACGGGCTACGTGATGGAAAGTAGTCACCGTTGCCTATGGACATTCGCAACACCAGAGGAGTCGCCAATGCATCGCCGGCTTTGAAGGAGAGCTCTTTTCGCACCTTTCTTTAAGAACCCCATGTCATAGCGCTCCGGGAATACCTCAGGAGGAAGCTCATTCAGGAGGAAGGAATCTATACGAAGTTGCTTACAGATATCCTTACGGCAGTGACCACTTATACAGATTGACTACATGTTTGCTACTTTAATCATATTAAAGAGTACAACGACGTCATTCGGTTGCACATTCACATTCATGTCTGCTACTTCAAAGATTATATATATTACTAGCTGTGCCCGCGACTTCGTGGAATAGTTATTTTGGGCATAATTTATTTTTGCCAACAACCTCCTCAGCTTTATAAATTATAGCTGTTACCCACGACTTTGTCCGTTTCATTTTCTATTATTATTTTAGACAATTTATTTTTGAAAAGAACATAATTATTTTATAGTACTTCTGCGTAAATTATATTTTTAGTTTTATTTTCACCCCTCTCTCCGCGTCACTCGCAAGCAACGCCCCTCCTCCTTGCAGCGTCATGTTTTGCACATGCGGCGCGGCTGAATTTCATATCGGTGTTATTTTAAAATTGTCATATCTTCTAAGATGTTCATTGAAATTAAGTGATGTCAAAGACAATTTTGTTCACAATTGAATACTCTTATTCAACAACACATTTATTTGGACAAAGATTAATATTATTACGTTGATACAACTCTTAACTAATTTCGACCGAATTTGATTACCATGAAAACGGTTCTAGTGAGTTAATCTTAAAAGATAGTCATATACTGTCGCGGACATTTTTTTAGATCATTTCAAGAGAAATAATTCTTTCATACATATATTTTTGATATCTTGTACCGTTTTCGCAGCGCACGCAACGGAAGCCCTCAAGGATGAATAATTTTCCCCGTTTTTTTCACATTTTCCATTATTTCTTCGCTCCTAATAGTTGCAGCGTGATGTTATATAGCCTAAAGCCTTCCTCGATAAATGGTTTATTCAATTCAAAAAGATTTTTTAAATTCGAACCAGTAGTTCCTGAGATTAGCGCGTTCAAACAAACAAACAAACAAACTCTTCAGCTTTATATATTAGTATAGATTTATATAAACTTCAGAGCAGTGATAGCCTAATGGTTGAAACTTGCTCTCTCGATCGGGAGGTCCGAGGTTCAAACCCAGGCACGCACCACTGATTTATGTGCGTATTAGAAATTAATTATCACTGCGTTTCGGTGAAGGAAAACATCGTGAGGAAACCTACACAACCGAGAGTTCTTAAAAAAAAAATTCTCCGAGGTGTGTGAAGTCTACCAATTCGCACTTGGCCAGCGTGGTGGACTATGGCCTAAACTCTCTCATTCTGGGAGAAGACCCGTGCCCAGCAGTGGGACAATAATGGGTTGATGCGACTTCAAAGATACCTGACCTTGCTTTCAAATTGACATTCATGTCTGCTCCTTTAAAGATACAATATGGCCCTATTTTTTTGTTTTCAAAGGGGGAAACCTTCAAAAGGTACCCGACGCCGTGGGAGCGACGCAGGGTTATGTGGGATTTTTTCCGCACTAAAACCCCCCCGTGGCCGTCCTCGGCGCTATAAAGAGGACTCTGGGAACTCGGTCCGACCGCAACCGGAATCCTCTGAGCGCGTTGCCCCATCGGGCTCCTCCCAGATGGGCGGCTGGACCCACCACTCCGTCTAGTCCGACGATATGCGACTACATATACCGCCGGCCTTCCCGGGATCGCCTGACTGAACGGTTCGAGCTCCCACTCTAGCAGCCTGCAACCCCGGAAGCCCCTTTTAGTCGCCTCTTACGACAGGCAGGGGATACCGTAGCCCTATTCTGATCCCGGAACTACAGGGACGACAACATGGCCCTGCTCTTGCAAATTCACATGTATGTCTACTCCTTCAAAGATAACATATAACCTCGTTCTTGTAGATTCACATTCATGTCTGCTCTTTCAAAGATATCATCCTTGCTCTTGCAGATGTATGTACATTCATATCATTTGGTTTGGTTTGGCACAGGGCTCTTCTCACGAAGCTTCCATCTTACGGTCTTCCCGAGAAGTTGTGCACGTGGATCGCCAGTTTTCTGTCTGAGCGGCATATTAAAGTTGTGGTTGATGGGTGCTGCTCAGACATGAAGACCATCAATGCTGGTGTTCCTCAAGGCTCCGTTCTTTCCCCTACGCTGTTCATTCTGCATATCAATGATATGTTGCAGCAAGTTGGTAACATGCATTGCTATGCAGATGACAGTACGGGAGATGCCTTGTACACGGGCCGTGCAAACACCTCTCGGATACTCGTGCAGCAAAGCAGAATTCGACTTGTGTCTGAAATCGAGCACTCTCTGGAGCGGGTCTCAGAATGGGGTCGACTTAACCTAGTTGAGTTCAACCCCACGAAGACACAAGTCTGCGCGTTTACCGCTAAAAAGCCCCATTTGTCATGGCGCCAAAGTTCCAAGGGACCTCTCTCACCATTGACAAAAGCATAGGGATCCTGGGCGTTGACATCTCGTGTGATGTGCAGTTTCGGAGTCATTTGGATGTTAAAGCCAAGTTGGCATCCAAAAAGTTGGGCGTTCTGAGTAGGGCCAAGCGGTACTTCACTGCGGGGCAACTCCTTCTGCTTTATAAGGCTCAAGTGAGACCCCACAGAGTACTGCTCGCATCTATGGGCAGGGGCGCCCAAATACCAACTTAACCCACTTGATTCCGTGCAGAAACGTGCGATCCGAATCGTCAACGACCCAACGATCACCGATCGGTTAGAACCCTTCAGCCTGCGGAGGGACATAGGCTCCCTCTGCGTGTTCTAACGGCTTTACAATGGCGAGTGTTCCGAGGAACTTTTTGACCTGGTGCCTTCGTCACCTTTTCTTCACCGCACCACTCGCCGAAGGATGAAGTTCCATCCACACCAACTGGATTCGTGGCGGTCCTCCACGGTTCGGTTTGCACGCTCGTTTTTGCCACGGACGTGCAAGTTGTGGAATGAGCTTCCTCCTGAGGTATTCCCGGAGCGCTATGACATGGGGCTCTTCAAGAAAGGTGCGAAAAGAGCTCTCCTGCAAAGCCAGCGATGCATTGGCGACTCCTCTGGTGTTGCGAATGTCCACAGGCGACGGTGACTACTTTCCATCAGGTAGCCTGTCTGCCTTATCGTTAGGTTAAAGTATAAAAAAAAATATCAGCTCCTTCAGAGATCCAATATGACCTTGCTTGCAGATTCACATCCCTGTCTGCTCCTTCAACGATACAGTATGATCTTGCTCTTGCAGATTCACATTCATTCCCAAGTTCCAATCCAAGCCTGAGATTCCGAGACCTGGTGACTACCTGGGCGGGGGCTCCCTCATCCACCCGAAGGTTGTCCTCGCCGCTGCTCACAACGTGGCCGGCAAGGCGGGGCTGCTCGTCCGCGCCGGGGAATGGGACTTGCACAAAACGAACGAGTACTACCCGGTACAAGAACGGAACGTAAAGAACGTCATCGTGCATGAAGGCTTTAATAACTGTAAGGATTGCTCGTAATTTCTCGAGTTTCTCAAGTATCTAAAGGGTAATAAGGTCCCTCCTTAATACTAAGACTCCGCTGCCCGTATGTCTGTACCTTACCGGAGTCCTCCTTTTCAGCGCCGAGGACGGCCACCGGGGGGGTTTTAGTGCGGTAAAAATCCCACATAACCCTGCGTCGCTCCCACGGCGTCGGGTACCTTTGGAAGGTTTCCCCCTCGAAAACAAAAAAAAAACATGCGTGCGTACAAAGTACACATGTCAGAAGTGAAACTTCTTTGGCGAACTAATTTATAAATCTTGTTTATATTTATACAAATCTAAAACTTTAAATTTCCAAGATTAAGAGGAAGGGAAAAAGGCGTGATACGACGTTCGCTCTGTCTCACTTTTTCTCTCAATCTTTCTCACTCGCTTGCTCCCTACTCTCACTCCACGGCTAGTTGCTCATGCTACGTTCGCCCTGTCTTACTCTCTCTCAATCGGTCTCGATCACTCTCTCTCTCTCTTTTCCGACACTTCCGTTGCATACCGGCGTGACGTTTCATCTGTAAAAATTTTACCCACATGCGCCTAAAGAAGTTTCACTTCAAAAAAAAAAGGCTGTACCTCACGAACCATGATAGCTACACAGTTGACATTTTCACAGACGATGTATTTCTGTTACCACTATATCAAGTAATACTGAAAGTAGCATAAAATAAAGTAATTACATTTTAGACTAGTATTATCGCGGAATTGATACTTAACGGGTACTCACGATATGCGGTTTTTGAATTCTTATAGATTTTTTTTTGCCGATATTTCGACCTAGTTGCATGGATCGTGGTCACGGCCAAACTGCGGTAGCGGGGAGCAGCCGTTAACAAGCACTAGTGATAAAATAACCTATCTACCCAATGTCTAAAAAAAAAAAGAAAAACGAACTAGACGTAGGGTAGATAAGTTAACTGTTTTGATTATATGTTACAGGGGGAACTAAAATGCTTCATTTGTGATAATTTTAGCAAAGAAAAAAAAAACTACGTTTTATTAAAAAATAAATCTTTGTAGATACTCGAGAGATCCGAAAAATCTTGGTCGAGACTTCTCGTGCGTAAAGAAAATAAGTTCGAGAAAACAGGAACCCTAATTAAAATCTATGTACAAAACTGTTTCCAGCCTCTCTGCATTACGACATAGCTATGCTTGTCCTGGAGACGCCGATGGACCTCTTGGCCTACGTAGGGGCGGTCTGTCTCCCTCCCCCCCGCGCTCGCCTGCCCAGCGGTACTCTGTGCTGCACGTCTGGCTGGGGAACTGACGAATATGGGAAAGATAGCTCTGACACACTTACGTTGAATAAGGTCAGCTGATAGATTAAAATTATACTAATCACCTACAAGGGCGTAGCCAGGTACGGGCAACATTTGACCGTGTGGTGCGGGAATAGCACCATCCAATGCTACGACACCCGTGGGTGTGGTAGATGACAAGAAAGAACCAGTGTAGTTCGATCGGGGAAGTACCACCACCAAACTTATTTCTAGCGTGAAGCATATCTTGCGTTTCGATAGAACAGTGTGGTTTCCGGCACACTTTCACGTGAGACGATCATCCTCGGGAGTAGCAACGCATCTGTGATTGCAGATAGAACCCATGTTCTGTATGAAGTTGATTACAGATGTCCATGGCAGTGACCACTTATCATCAGGTGGAGTGCTTGTTCGTTTGCTACTTCAGTCACATAAAAAAATGATGGGCAGCAGCGTCTGCTTGAGCATTTTACATCTAACTGCGACGGTCCCACTGATCGCTGGGTCTGGCACCACCTGGCGTAATACCCGAAAGTGACCCGCTTGGTGGTAAGATCCCCTCATAGGATCTGGCTAGCTACCACCCTCTGTCGCAATATAACGTTAATAACGATTTGGCGTGCTTTCGTAGTGCAATTGGGACCCAGTGTATCACCTTTCCCCCCTACAAATCCCTTTGTGGTGAATCCAACGGCGTATCTCCTGGACTGGTTGATCCTTTAAGCACAGTGCGCTTGTGGAGTCCGTGGCGGGACAAGTACCGTCTTCGTGGAAGGTAGCTGTCGTTCACTCGATCCCAAAAAAGGGTGACTTTTTTTTTATATTTGTACCTAACGATAAGGCAGACGGGCCACCTGATGGAAAGTGGTTACCGTCGCCTATGGACATTTGCAACACCAGAGGAGTCACCAATGCATCGCCGGCCTTGAAGGAGAGCTCTTTTTGCGCCTTTCTTGAAGAGCCCCATGTCATAGCGCTCTGGGAATACGTCAGGAGGAAGCTCATTCCACAGCTTGCACGTGCGTGGTAGTAAAGACCGTGCAAACCTAACCATGGAGGACCGCCACGGGTCCAGTTGATGCGAATGGAACTTCATCCTTCGGCGAGTGGTGCGATGGAGGAAGGGTAACGAAGGCACCAGGTCAAAAAGCTCTTCGGAACGCTCACCATTGTAAAGCCGGTAGAACACGCAAGTGACTGCACGCAGTGACTGCAGTGAACTGGCCAACTACAGGCCTATCGCAATAACCTGCTCTCAAAGGTGATGGAACGAGTTGTTAACTCACAGCTGAAGAACACCTGTACCTGGAGGACACCAGCTGATTAACAAACACCAATATAGTTTTCGCCAGGGCCGGTCAGCTGGTGATCTTCTGGTGTACCTTACTCACCGATGGGCGCAAAACATTAAGAGCAATGGAGAGGCATTGGCTGTAAGCCTTGATATTGCGAAGGCCTTTGACTGGGTTTGGCATAGGGCCCTTCTTGCAAAGCTTCCATCATATGGTCTTCCCGAGAGGCTGTGTAATTGGATTAACAGTTTCCTGCCTGAGCGGCATATCAAGGTCGTGTTTGATGGTTACTGCTCAGACACGAAATGCATCAATGCTGGTGTCCCCCAAGGATCTGCTATTTCCCCCACGCTGTTCATTCTGCATATCAACGATATGTTACAACAAATCGGTGTTGCATTGCTATACAAATGACAGCACAGGGGAAGCTTTGCAACAGGCCGTGCAAACGCCTCTCGGATACTCGTGCAAGGAAGCAGAATCCGACTTGAGTCTGAAATCGAGCACACTCTAGAGCGGATCTCAATATGGGGTCGACTTCATCTTGTTGAGTTTAATCCCGCGAAGACACAAGTCTGCGTGTTTACCGCTAAAAAAGCCCCATTTTTCATAGCGCCTAAGTTCCAAGGTATCTGGCTCACCATTGAACAAAGCGTGGTTATTTTGGGAGTTAACATCTCGTGTGACGTGCAGTTTCGGAGTCATTTGGATGTTGAGGCTAAGTTGACAGCTAAGGAGTTGGGCGTATTGAACCGATCCGAGCGGTACGATAAGCTTTAGTGGGACCCCACATGAAGTACTGCTCGCATCTCTGGGCAGGCGAGCCCCAATACCAAATTAACCCACTTGACTCCGTCCAGAAACGCGCAATCCGATTCGTCAACGACACAAGGAACGAATGGTTAGAACTCTTGAGTCTACGGAGGGACATAAGCTCCTTCTACGTGTTCTACCGGTTTTACAATGGTGAGTGTTCCGAGAAACTTTTTGACCTGGTGCCTTCGTCACCTTTCTTCCATCGCATTATTCGTCGAAGGATGAAATTCCATTCACATCAAGTGGACCCGTGGCGGTCCTCCGCGGTTCGGTTTGCACGCTCGTTTCTGCCATGGAAGTGCAAGATGTGAAACGAGCTTCCTTCTGAGGTATTCCCGGGGCGTTATGACATGGTGCTCTTCATAAAAGGTGCGAAAAGAGCTCTCCTTCAAAGCCGGCGATGCATTGGTGACTCATCTGGTGTTGAAAATATCCACAGGTGACGGCGACTACTTTCCATCAAGTAGCCCGTCTGCCTTATCGTAAGGTTTTAGTATAAAAACATTAAAAACAAATTCATACAACACAGAACTGGCTCTGAGAGACCGTGGCAGTGCGAAAACAAACTTGACCCCGACTTCTTTGCAGATGGATCTTCCCGTGGTTGGCCATTCCACATGCCAGGATATCATTCGAAGGAGAAAATACGGCCACTTCTACAATCTACACTCTTCGGTTATGTGCGCTGGTGTTCAAAATGGCATGGTACCCTGCGTGGGAGATGGTGGCTCACCTCTGGTCAGTCGCATCCCGGTAAGAACGGTCTCCTATAAACAAGACCTACTTTATTATGTAATAAAATCAAGTAGCAAACGAGCAAGCTGACCATCGGATGGTAAGTGGTCACTCCCCTACATCTCTAAGCAATTTCTGCTGTAGAAACTCTGTTCTATATGATAGAACTGGGCTTATAAAGCAGTGGTTTTCTACGGCGGAAGCGACCATCTTAGTCGTCAAGAATAGCTACGCACCTGTGATCGACTTTTGTCATTAAGTTCTGTATGAAGTTGCTTAAACTCCATAATGTAGTGACCACCTATCACGTGCTTGTTTGCTCAGAGGTATATATGATTTTAGACTAGTATTATCGCGGAATTGACACATTTTAATACTTAACGGGTACTCACGATATGCGGTTTTTGAATCCTTTTCGAAGTGTTTTTGCCGATATTTCGACCCAGTTGCTTGGCCGAACTAGTTCAGTGCGTAAGGATACAGTAAGTGTTGTGTGTCGTGATATGAAACCTAAAAAAGAAAAACGAACTAGACGTAGGGTAGATAGGTTAATCTATCACAAGTGCTTGTCAACGGTTTCTACCCGCCACCGCAGTTTCGCCGTGACCACATGCAACTGGGTCGAAATATCGGTAAAAAAATTCGAAAAGGATTCAAAAATCGCACATCGTGAGTACCCGTTAAGTATTATATATAATGTGTGCATTTCGCTATGATTGGCGATTATTACAAGTAAAAGTCATTCTCAATGTATTATTGTGCAATTGCTGGGCAGGAGTCTTTTCTCAGAATGAGTTCTCAGAATGGGTTTTAGGACGTAGTCCACCGCGCTAGCCAAGTGCAATTAGTCGCACAGTCGCTATATGCTCGTTTGCTTCTTCAATCGAATAAAAATATTGATGATTGATAAATGATTGACAGCACGATAACCAATTCCGGTTCATGCTAAGCGGGATCCTCTCATGGGGAGGCGACTGCACGAGCAAAGGTATTCCGGGAGTCTACGTGGACGTCTCCAGTGTCCGGGAATGGATCGATAAAAAGGTCATCAGTGAGGGCTTAGACCCTAAAGTATATACCGCTTAAATTGAACCATTTTTTTAAGATTATTGCTAGGAATAAGGCTGATGATTTAAGACGATATACTATTTAAAACACACTATAATTTAATCATTCCGGCGTTTCTAGATATCATTTTATAGGTGGACGAACTAGTGTAGTTCGCCCGGGGAGGTACCACTACCACACATATTTCTAGCGTGAAGCATTTCTTGCGTTTCGATGGAAGGGTGTGGTTGCCGGCACACTTTCACATGAGGCGACCATCATAGTCCTCGGGAGTAGCAACGCATCTGTGATTGACTTCATATAGAACCCATGTTCTATATGAAGTTGCTTACAGATGTCCATGGGCAGTGACCACTTACCATCAGGTGGACTGCATGCTCGTTTGCTACTTCAGTCAGATAAAAAAAAACTTCGGTTACCTGCACCAAACACTGAAAGTCTACCAAGCGGTGCCCAAATAAATTTGGGCACCGATTGGTAGACTTGGTAGCGGTGCCCAAATTTATATTCGCATTCGCATTCGCGAATGTGCAAATAATAACATTGGTTACGTCACTAATTTGTCACATTAAAGTCGATTTTGTTTATAATCTATTTTTATTGTATGTAATTGTATGCATTGTATAATAAAGCTGAAATAAATTACCTTGTAACTATTTAATCGTTGATTTATAATTAGTATAATTTTTAAATACAATTAGGCATAATTCAAATCTTTTAAAACTTTTATACCTATCACCCAACTACGTCAGACGGGGCGTGGTGTTTTTCGAGCATATGTATGCATGTTTAAATGTTTTTGAAGTGAAACTTCTTTAGGCGCATGAGGGTAAAATTTTTACAGATGAAACGTCACGCCGGTATGCAACGGAAGTGTCGGAAAAGAGAGAGAGAGTGATCGAGACCGATTGAGAGAGAGTAAGACAGGGCGAATGTAGCATGAGCAACTAGCCGTGGAGTGAGAGTAGGGAGCAAGCGAGTGAGAAAGATTGAGAGAAAAAGTGAGACAGAGCGAACGTCGTATCACGCCTTTTTCCCTTCCTCTTAATCTTGGAAATTTAAAGTTTTAGATTTGTATAAATATAAACAAGATTTATAAATTAGTTCGCCAAAGAAGTTTCCCTTCTGACATGTGTACTTTGTACGCACGCATGTTTTTTTTTTTATATACGGTTAGGCCTAACGATAAGGCTGACGGGCCACCTGATGGAAAGCAGTCACCGTCGCCTATGGACATTCGCAACACCAGAGGAGTCGCCAATGCATCGCCGGTTTTGAAGGTGAACTATTTACACCTTTCTTACAGAGCCCCATGTCATAGCGCTAAGAGAATATCTAAGGAGGAAGCTCATTCAGTGTTGCCAAGTCTCAAAAGTGTATTCCCCTAAAGCCTTCATTAAAAACCCCTAAAATCCCCCTTAATGAATTATTAATTGGAATTCTTCCTGGCAACCTCAAAAGGTCTTCGGGTGTAGTGTATGACGTCGTAGGCATTGATTATATAGACTGGCGGGGAGATTTCCCATTAAAAACACCTATATGTTGAAGTTATTAAAATACCCCTAAAAATTTTACAGGGGTTTTTTTAGGGGTGTAACCCCTAAGTAATGGGTGTAACCCCTAAAAAAAACCCCATGCTACTTGAAAATCCCCTAAATTTGGGGGAAAACCCCTAAGTTGGCAACTCTGAGCTCATTCCACATCTTGCACGTCCGCGGCAGGAGCGCGCAAACCGAACCGTGGAGGACGCCACGGGTCCAGTTGATGCGGATGGAACTTCATCCGTCGAGTAGTGCGGTGAAGGAGAGGTGACGCACCAGATTGCACACATATCGCATACACAAAAAACGGAAAAATAACAACATTCGCATTCGCAATGCGAATGTCGGTAAGTGATGTCATTCGCGAATATTCAGTTAAAAATGTGTGCGTGTACAAGCGTACACTCGTAAGAAGTGAAACTTCTTTATGACGTTATTTTTCAAAAAATAATTTACTTACAGAAATTGGTTAAATAAAGTTAAATTAGATAAAGTTTAATAAAAGGCTTTTATTAAACTTTATGTAATAATCTAATCTATAATAATCTATCTAATATCACGCGTGGTAGGGATAAGAAAAAGATGGCGCGTAAGGGAAAAAAAAGATGGCGCGTAACTAAAAAATGTTACACTAAATTTTTTTCCAACCCCGATAAAGAAGTTTCACTTCAATAACTTACGTTGAAAGACCAAGTATCTTCTCAGATCCGTGTTTCTCAGATTTGTGTGACAAATTGACATTATCAAGGTGCTGGAACCAGTGTAGTTTGACTGGGGAACCAGTGTAGTACCACCGCCACACCTATTTCTAGCGTCAAGCAGTTCTTGCGTTTCGATGGAAGGGTGTGGTGGCCGGCACACTTTTATATGAGGCGACCATCATAGTCCTCGGGAGTAGCAACGCATCTGTGTTTGATTTCAGATAGAACCCATGTTCTCTATGAAGTTGATTACAGATGTCCATACGGCAGTGACCACTTACCATCAGGTGGACTGCATGCTCGTTTGCTACTTCAGTCAAATAAAAAAAAATCTAAAAACACTCAAATATTCGCGAATGCCGTTTCATTATTCGTATTCGAATTTCCGTACATAACTAATTCAAAGATGTTTAAATCATGAAGATTAATGACGCAGGCTCTTAATGGATTGTAATTAAACAAATATTCGTTTAAGAATAGTGTATTTTAATTTCATACAACACTAAAATTGTACAAGAATGAAAAAAATTATGGATTGCAATTAAACAATTCGTTTAAGAATAGTGTATTTTAATTTCATACAACACTAAAATTGTACAAGAATGAAAAATTTAGTGGATTGCAATTAAACAAATATTCGTTAAGAATAGTGTATTTTAATTTCATACAACACTAAAATTGTACAAGAATGAAAAATTTTATGGATTGCAATTAAACAAATATTTGTTTAAGAATAGTGTATTTTAATTTCATACAACACTAAAATTGTACAAGAATGAAAAATTTTATGGATTGCAATTAAACAATTCGTTTAAGAATAGTGTATTTTAATTTCATACAACACTAAAATTGTACAAGAATGAAAAAACATCAAATCGTACAATAACTTAATTATGTATTATATAACGGTACAATGAAAAATTTAATGGATTGCAATTAAACAAATATTCGTTAAAGAATAGTGTATTTTATTTTCATACAACACTAAAATTGTACAAGAATGAAACAACATCAAATCGTACAATAACTCAATTATGTATTATATAACGGTACAACGAAAAATTTAATGGATTGCAATTAAACAAATATTCGTTTAAGAATAGTGTATTTTAATTTCATACAACACTAAAATTGTACAAGAATGAAACAACATCAAATCGTACAATAACTCAGTAAAATTGTACAAAAATGAAAGAACCTCAAATCGTACAATAACTCAATTATGTAGTAAATAACGGTACAATGAAAAATAGAAATTTACATTTTTACTTACAAAAAGAAAAGAGTCGTCAGCGAGGTGGTCAGATGTGAAACATTGAAATTATTTTGTACAGGTAATATGCATAAAAGGATAGTTTAAGATATGTATTACTCAACCACAACAATTAGGCGCATAAAACAAAACTGGTTCAATACCCCGCACCTCGCTTCTTACCCCGCGCGTCCCCTAGTGACTGCAGTCGTGTATCGTCTAGGTGGTTACGTTAGCCAGCACGTGTTTAATGTTATTTCGTTATATATGTTAGTTTAATGAGTGATTGTTGAATTTTTAAAGTTATTATTAAATTAGTTGATTATTCATCAATAAAACACGAAATGGGTAGGAAAAAGACTATTCGTGGAGGAGAAAGGACTCTTACATTCAAAATATGTTTTTTTTAACAAGAGAAGAGTATTGGGCGCAGTATTCCTGTCTCCCAAGTCGAAAATCGAATGTGTGCTGCAACCGGCATCAGTCTCTTACACACATAAAAAAAGAAAGAAAATATTACATGTCTGCGAATATATTAAACACATGAAAGTGCTTTAATAAATACTCGACTATTGAAAATACACCACTATGGTGTAGGTTTTAATAATGATATACCTACATACTTTTGGTATTTGGTAATAGAATATATTTCGTATCGGGATGGGAAATCTCTAGTTCTAATGACGTTTCAACTGTCGTGCGCCTAATTGTTTTGGTCAAGTAGTAATAAATATGGCACAATGAAAAACAAAATACTACATTTTTAAAGAAAAAGACGACTTTTTATTTAAAAACCATTTATTTAAAATAAATACAAAAAATAAAAAAGTTGAGTTGCTACAACTCAGTTCTTATAATTTGTGATTGTATAGCGCGTGGTGACGCGTCGCCACGCCAAGAGACGGCCCCATTTGCTGCTATAGGTACATGTTTCAAAAAGCGTACAAGGAAATAAAGTAATAAGTTCGAGAAAGAACTATTTGATTGACTTATATAGTTGCTGTTAAGATAAATCCAGTAAAAACGCCTTATTTGCGGAGATTGTGTTTGTTTGTATGTTTATTTGTTCGCTCAAACGCCGCGAATACAGAACCGTGGATGACATGCTCAAAGAAAGTTGGCGTACAAACAGAAGAGACCTCTTTTGATGTGAAACATCTATTGGTATAAACCTGATCGTTGGCGTGGCGAGGCTTGCCGTGGCGACGGGTCGCCACGCCATACTATAGTATATATAGTTTATGTGTTATGTGAAATTAATATTAAATTTTTGTATTAAATGTTTATTAAATAAAGCCACCATTCGTAACACTTATTTTTGAAGTGAAACTTCTTTATTGGGGTTGTTGAAGTGAAACTTCTTTATCGGGGTTGGAAAAAAATTTAGTGTAACATTTTTTCGTTACGCGCCATCTTTTTCTGTTACGCGCCATCTTTTTTTTCCGTTACGCGCCATCTTTTTCTTATCCCTACCACGCGTGATATTAGATAGATTATTAAAGATTAGATTATTAGATAAAGTTTAATAAAAGCCTTTTATTAAACTTTATCTAATTTAACTTTATTGAACCAATTTCTGTAAAGTTGCATATAGTAAATTATTTTTTGAAAAATAACGTCATAAAGAAGTTTTACATCTTATGAGTGTACGCTAGTACACGCACACATTTTTTTAATTAAGCTATAATTAGTTAATGTAGTAATATCGTCTTTTATGTTTATTACTTGTACGACCATCACGTTTCACATCTGCCAGGCGTCCCGGGACGGCTCATGTTTTTTAGTTATACCGACAATATGATCGAAAAATGATTATTTGCCGTGGACACAAATATGGTCACAAATTAACCCCCGAATATTAAAACGCGAATGAGGAAACCGCGAATAAGGAGCTTTAATGTACAGTCACTCTAGTGAGGGCTAGCATTTCACAATTAAGCCAGTTATACACTGAGAGACCTCTTAAAACACCTGCTTGGGCAAAAATTCTGAGCAAACATCGTAAAAATATAGTTTAAGCGTTTTACAATTTAAGCGGTATATACTTTAGGGTCTAAGCCCTCACTGGTGACCGTCTCATCGATCCAATCCCGGAAATTGGAGACGTCCACGTAGACTCCTGGGATACCTTTCTTCGCGCAGTCGGTTGACCACGAGACGATCCCGCCTTGCGAGTACCGGTCTGGCTTGTCCTGTTGGCAATCATATCTTAGTAATATAACGAATAAGGTGGTAGAACCAGTGCAGTTCGACCGGGCAAGTACCACCGCCACACCTATTTCTAGCGTGAAGCATTTCGATATCGATTCGCGTTTCGATAGAAGGGTGTAGTTGCCGGCACACTTTCACATGAGGCGACCATCATAGTCCTCGGGAGTGGCAACGCATCTGTGTTTGACTTCAGATAGAACCCATGTTCTGTATGAAGTTGATTACAGATGTCCATGAGCGGCAGTGACCACTTACCATCAGGTGGACTGCATGCTCGTTTGCTACTTCAGTCAAATAAAAAAAAAAAGAATATTCGTATTCGCAAGAATTGTGCGAATGCATTGCTATCAGCGACTGAGGAAGGATTTTGACTACTCTAGGCTAATTATAACGCGCCACCACCCGGGTTACAGTCCGCCTAAAAGTATTAACTACAGCTTCTCGAGCAAAATAAATAATAGTTTAAAAAAACTAAAAAACACGCTTTTTATAGAAAACCGAACTAAAAAATAGAAAATAAATTTAAATGAATTTAAATTAAGAAAATAGTGTTAAAAATTTCAGTGAATGAAAAAAAATATTTTATTTTAAAAAAAGCGTGGGGTGCATGGTGTCAATGGTTATAGATATTTTATTGACAGATATGAGTAGAGTGACTATCATTTCGATAATATCTTAAAAAGCACCCCACACTTTTTTATGTAGTAGCGGTTCGGTTTCTCGTACCGAAACGTACGAGAATCGCTCTGTATCTAAATGGCCCATTAGTGTTTTGTCTCGGTCTAGTTGAAATATGTAGGATAGATGCATTGATGCTAGATTAATAGCTCAATCCTCGTGCCCTAGGCTGCAGCCTAATTAGCCTTTTGGTTAATCAGGCCCTGCGACCATCTTAGTCCTCAGGAGTATCAACGCATCTTTGATTGACTTCAGATTGAATAGTCCATAGGGCAGTGACCACTTGTCCCTGTAGCCTCGGGGTCAGAATAGGGCTACGGTATCCCCTGCCTGCCGTAAGAGGCGACTAAAAGGGGCTTCCGGGGTTGCAGACGGCTAGAGTGGGAGCTCGAACTGTTCGGTCAGGCAATCCCGGGAAGGACGGCGGTATGTGTGGTCGCATACCGTCGTAAAGACTAGACGGAGCAAAGAAAAAAAAATCCCACATTACCCTGCGTCGCTCCCACGGCGTCGGGTACCTTTGGAAGGTTTCCCTCTCGAAAACAAAAAAAAAAAGGGCAGTGACCACTTACCATCAAGCGGACTGCATGCCCTTGTAACATCAATCAGATAAAACAGTTCAGCATAAGCAATACATCTGTGGTAATTCAGCCGGCTATCACGGTAATGAGATGCAGCCTGATGGCAGACAGACGGACAGACGGAGTCTTAGTTAGTCTTTGTTCCGGGTTCCGATTTTACCCTCATTGGGTTCCGTACATTAAGCTGTTCTTACCGGAATGGGACACACGAGTGGTGAGCCACCATCTCCCACGCAGGCGTCCGCGTCGCCACCCTCACCACCGGCGCAAGTGAACGAGGAATGTAGATTGAAGAAGTACCCCAGAGACTCGGTGTTTTGAAGTGCAGTTTGGCATGTACTGTGCTCTACCACGGGAAGGTCCAACTGCAAAGAAAGTTGAGATCAAGTTTGCTTTTAAACTGCTGAGTATGGGACTGCTGAGTCAGCCCAGTGTGGACTGCTAACCTTGTCATTGTCACACGTTTGAAAAGTTCTTTATATCAAAACATTTGACATTTTATTTCGGCACCGCGCGGCGACCGAATCAAGAAATTCCGTAACGAAAAAGACCTAACGTACGTACGACAGTACGAAGCTCGCACGGATCGAGACGAGCTTGTCGGAAATGGGAATGAAAATGAAAATGAAAAAAAAAGAAAATTTCTATGTAATAACGTTTTTTCTTATAAGACTGAAGTAGCAAACGAGCATGCAGTCCACCTGGTGGTAAGTGGTCACTGCCGTTTGGACATCTGTAAGCAACTTCATACAGAACATGGGGCTTGAAGTCAATCACAGATACGTTGTACTCCCGACGACTAAGATGGTCGCCTCATATAAGTGTGCCGGCAACCACAACCTTCACGCTAGAAATAGGTGTAGCGGTGGTACTTCCCCGGTCGACTGGTTCTACCACCTGTAAATAATATTGAGAGGAACTTTAATTTACTAATCCATCAGCTAACCTTCTTCAACATAAGATTGTAACGGCTATCCTTGCCATATTTGTCGGTTCCCCAGCCAGAGGTGAAGCACCGGGTGCCGCCGGGCAGGCGGGCGCGGGGGGGAGGGAGACAGACCACCCCTATGTGGGCCGCGAGGTCCATCGGTTTCTCCAGGATAAGGACCGCTATGTCGTTATACAGAGTGTCTGGAAACAGGTTTAGTATCACGATATAAGATTGTAAAAATATTTAAATAAAACCGGCTAAGTGCGAGTCGGCCACACAGGGTTCGGTACCATTATCCAAAAGAAACAGAAAATTCGTTTGTTGTATAGGAGCCCCTTCTAACCATCTGCGAGGACGTGATGTCAGCGAAGGAAGACGCCAAAAGGGCCAGAGAGCGCGCTGAACCCTCTCGGAGAAGGATCCGCCGCGTCCCTGTAGTTCCGGGATCAGAATAGGGCTACGGCATCCCCTGCCGTCGGGCAATCCCGGGAAGGACGGCGGTATGTGTGGTCGCATGACGTCGTATAGACTAGACGGAGCGGTGGGCCCAGCAGCCCATGTGGGAGGAGCCCGATGGGGCAACGCGCTCAGACGATTCTGGTTGAGGTCGTTATAATAGATATAGCGCCGAGGACGGCCACCGGGGGGGTTTTAGTGCGGTAAAAATCCCACATAACCCTGCATTGCTCCCACGGCGTCGGTTGCATTTTGAAAGTTTCCACTTCGAGAACAACAAAAAGGTTCATCTCTTTTTTATATTAAGTTTTTCGTAGTTGATGCTATTAATTTGTGAGACGCACATAATTTTGGAAAAAACGACCAAGTGCGAGTCGGACTTCCGCACGTAGGGGTACAACCCATTATTATCCTACTGCTAGTACGGGTCTTCTCTCAGAATGAGAGAGTTAGAGTCCACCGCGATGGCCAAGTGCAAATTGGTGGACTTCACACTTTACAGACTTTTTTTTAAAGAATTCTTGGGTGTGTAGGTTTCCTCACGATGTTTTCCTTCACCGAAAAGCATTAATACTTAATTTCAAATTCGCACATAAATCAGTGGTGCGTGCCTGGGTTTGGACCTCGGACCTCCCGATTGATAGGGCAAGTTTCAACCTTTGGCTATCACTGCTCTATAATTAGAATGCTTACTGGTGTTATAATCCTTATGCGTGATAACTTTCTGAACACTCCGTTCTTGGGCCGGGAATGGCTCGTTCATGTTGTGTAAGTCCCACTCTCCAGCGCGGACCAGCAAACCTGTCTTGCCTTCCACGTTGTGGGCGGTGGTCAGGACCACCTTGGGGTGGATGAGGGAGCCGCCGCCAAGGAAGCCACCAGGCTTCGGGATCTCTGGCTCGCTTTGCTGGGACTTGCGGATAAATGAGAATCTGCAACGGAGCGAGTTCTTACGGGACATCCAAAAAACGTATTATATTTAGGCTGGAGTTGAATTTCGTTTTGTTTTTAAGTTATGAATAATTTATTATCGATTAATTGTTGACATTATTATTAATTATAGATAAATATTTCGAAGGATTATTATTATTTATAAGGAATATATATTTCGAATAATTATTAATTATAGATATATTTTTCGAAAGGAGCATTTCAGAAACATTTTTTTCTATTTCGATTAAAAAAAAATTGGCTCAAACGTTTTTAGTCAAAGTGCTAATTAAGATTGTTAATTAATTAATAAAAAGTGAAATAATCAAGAAGCAATTTTTTGCGTTAAATTTGATGGAAATAGATCAATACAATTAGAGATAATCGAGATGTTTTACTTATGACTTACTTAATTATGACTTACTTATTATGACTTAATTAATTACCGATCGAATATTTTAGTGGAGCAAATATTTTCAAAGGAGCATTGCGGGAGCAATTTTTTGGCATTTTGGCTCAAAGTTTGGTTAAGGTGGGGGCCAACTTGCTTACGGTGATTTCTTTGCTTAGATTCTAAACTTACAGACAAAAAAATGTCTATTATATATGTTGGCACATCGATTTTATTCTTAGTTAATTTACAACTACCCTACATTAAAGAGTTTTCATTCTGACGTAACGCCGAGCACTGGAAAGGCGGCCATCTTGCACATTGGTCATTCGATCGAAGAGAGTCGTCGAGGGCGCACGCATCCACGTACTCGGCGGACGTTAAAGTTCTATTTAAGATTATTTAAAATAATCAATTGTCATTTTCTTAGCCGTGATAGTGTAAAATTCGGTTATAATAGAATCGTATATGTCAGTGTGGTGTTTCATTGAAATATTACCTCCTCGCCCGATAACCCACGCCATCTTGTGCAACTTATTATTCGCCTACAATGTGAAGAGTTATGATGAAGGGGTGAAGACCCTTTATATAAATTATAAACGAAGTGTTGGTCTTACTGCATGATGGCGCACATCCAGGGGAACTCTCCAAAGTTCGCGTCTCTGTTGCTGTTGCCTTTAACGGAATTAACGCCATCTCTGTTCCGCTGACCGCAACTCTAGGTAAAACAAAAACATTTCAGTAACGACATTAAGACGAAATACTATTCCAGATGGCGGCATGTTCGTAGTAGATCTTAAATTGTTTTTTTTTTTAATTACATTATTACAAATTTTAATGTTTTTTTTTTATCTGACTGAAGTAGCAAGCGAGCATGCAGGCCATCTGATGGTAAGTGACTGCCGCCCATGACATCTATAATCAACTTCATACAGAACATGGGTTTTATCTAAAGTCAATGACAGATGCGTTGCTACTCCCGAGGACTATGATGGTCGCCTGATATAAAAGTGTGCCAGCAACCACACCCTTACATTGAACCGCAAGAACTGCTTCACGCTTCTTCACGCAGAAATAAATGTGGGTGTTAGTAGGGTGACACCTCCCTGGTCGAACTATACTGTTTCTACCCCTGGTAAACACATAAACTACAGGTAAACTTAACAAAAAATTGCAGCTTTAATGTGTTTAGTTGAAGGTACTAACCGTTGGCTGCACAGGTGTGGGTGCGGTGGGGGCAGGTGTAGCGGGGGTGGGGGCAGGTGTTGCGGGAGTAGGTGCAGGTGTAGCGGGGGTGGGGGCAGGTGTTGCGGGAGTAGGTGCAGGTGTAGCGGGGGTAGGTGCAGGTGTAGCGGGGGTAGGTGCAGGTGTAGCGGGGCGAGGTGGTGGGGGGGACGGTGAACTAGGGGAAGGGGTAGGTGTAGCGGGGGAGGGGGTAGGGCGGCTGGGTAACAGGCAACATATGTGCCCTGACGGACAGCGACTGGTTCCAGCTCTGAAATACAAAATGAAAATTAGAATGGACTTGAAAATGTAGTACTTTTATTCTTACTAAATTTACAATAATAGGACAATACAAATTTGATAATAATTTTAGGTAAATAAATACGTGTTATAACAAAAAGTGTGGTTCTTTAGTAAAATCGGCTCGCATCTTGGTACTCGGTACACACGGAGGTATAGCTAAGAATAAGGATAAAATGCATGAATAAAAGGGACATGAAATTCTTCCTGGTGATTTCTACCCTTCTTCTACCGTAGGCCTTGACAAGGGACCTTCAAGTCCAGCCCAGTGTTGTTCCTTCATCTTGCTACAGCTGGACAAGTACATTTTTTTTATCTAACTGAAGTAGCAAACGAGCATGTCCACCTGATGGTAAGTGGCCACTGCCGCTCATGGACATCTGTAATCAACTTCATACAGAACATGGGTTCCATCTGAAGTCAATAACAGATGCGTTGATACTCTCGAGGACTAAGATGGACGCCTCATATGAAAGTGTGCCGGCAACCATACCCTTCTATCGAAACGCAAGGAATGCTTCACGCTAGAAATAGGTGTGGCGGTGGCACGTCCCCGGTCGAACTACACTGATTCTACCACCTTGAAAACTTGAAACTTGAAGCGTGGTTCTTTAGTAAAATCAATTCGCATCTCGATACTCGCACGCACACGTGAAGGTATATTGAAGAATAAGGATAAAATGCATGAATAAAAGGGACATAAAATTCTTGCTGGTGATTTCTACCCTTCTTCTACTGTACAGTCGAGGACAAGGCATACAGTAGAAGAACCACGAGTGGCGACCACGTTTAGGCAAAAGGAGTACAGGTCACTAGGTGGACCGATGACCAGAAGAAGACAGCGGGAAACCGTTGAATTCAGAAGACACAGGCCTGGTTGGAGTGGCCATTTAGAAGGTGACATTAAAAAGCTGATGGATGGATGGATGGATGTCTTGACAAGGGACCTCCAAGTCCAGCCCAGTGTCTTCCCTTCATCTTCCTACAGCTGGACAAGTACATTTTTTACAATGGGGACAGTTTCATTCCTCCTAGTGCAGCGCCCCCCAAGGGCTCATCTCTTGTGCGACTGTCTCCCTATACCTCCTTGTGCCTACGACAATATGCTACACATCCCGTCGTCCTCTCGGGGTTGCTGGCAGGGCGGTTCAAGCTCCCACTCCAGCGGCCGGATACCCCAGAAGCCCCCTTCTAATAGCCTCTTACGACAAGCACGGGATACCGTAGACCTATTTTGGCCCGGAACTAGCTGAGGAAGGCCACAGAGGAAATTTTAGTGGCTAAGAATCCTACATAACCCAAAGTCTTTGCCAAGGCTTCGGTGTGACTTTTGGCTTCCTCCTTAAAGTGGAAACCTCCTTAGGGTCACAAAAAATTATACCATAGCCGTAATCTACTCCCCAATCGAGGAACTGACGTTACCTGATATCAATGAGCCCTGAACCGTCAGTGATGACGGAGAAGTTAGAAGAGTTACATAGAGAGAAGCGGACGCACACGCCAGCTTCGCCCGTCCTCCTGGTACATGGCTTTGGAGCTGCAAGGAGAAAAAAATTATAATAAACTGGGATAGTCCGGCAGAATCGCTCGCTTCGAACGTCCACCGTGATACTGAGTCATCCTCAACCCATTATTGTCCCACTGCTGGGCACGGGTCTTCTCTCGGAATGGGAGAGTTTTAGGCCATAGTCCACCGCGCTGGCCAAGTGCGAATTAGTGGACTTTACACACCTCCGAGAACTTTTTTTAAAGAACTCTCGGGTGTGTAGGTTTCCTCACGATGTTTTCCTTCATCGAAAAGCAGTGATAATTAATTTCTAATACGCACATAAATCAGTGGAGCTTGGGTTTGAACCTCGGACCTCCCGATTGAGAGTGCAAGTTGCAACCATTAGGCTATCACTGCTCTGATAATGAGTATCCTGTGTTAACGTGGCCTACATTAACTACGTATAAACTACGTATGTGTCAAATTTCTGACTGACTGACTGAATGAATGGTTTTTGCGTGAAAGAGTTCCTTTCAAACGCAAACAGAAATATATCTTCACTAATTTTCGCATCTATTATATTCAGTAATAGTTGTTGTTTATTTATAATAGTACCCTCGCCACACCTATTTCTAGGGTAAAGCAGTTCTTGCGCGAGATGGAGAGGTGGGGTTGCCATCACACTTTTATATGAGACGACCATCATAGTCCTCGGGAGTAGCAACGCACTTGTGATTGATTTCAGATGGAACCCATTTTCTGTACGAAGTTGTTTAGATGTCCATGGACAGCAGTGATCACTTACCATCAGTTAGACTCTATGCTCGTTTGCTACTTCAATCAGATAAAAAGACTATCCTTAGAAGCTCACCAGTACGGCCTGTGGGAGTGGTAGTATCAGACACAGTAGTCGAAGTGGTACTAGGGGTAGTAGGTTCAAATATTTCTCCCCAATCAATGCCGCCTTGAGCGGCCACTACGCTGAAGAAGCAAAGGGCGATTAGAAGCTTCATCTGTAAACATAAAAAAATATACTAAGACTAGCTGAACACCGCACCTTCGCACGCGTTAAGAAAATCGATGTATCGGTTGTCCTGTGGGAGTAACATATTTTCCCACAGTAAAAAGTAGTCTATATGTTAATCCAGAGTGTCAGCTAGCTCCCTACCAAATTTTATGAAAATCGCTTCAGCCGTTTAGACGTGAAGAAGTAACAAACTTTCGCAAAGTGTACACGAACCCTTAGGGGTTGCCGTTCGATGGCAGGGGGTTCGCAATAAGATTTACGTTATTTCTTACGTATTAATTTTATTATTTGCCTATTTAATTATCCAAAATGATTCTTCAAACTGATTCCATTTGTGACAACAAAGAAGCACACCCATCACATTAATAGTAGTAAAAATATATTTGTTTCCGCACTTTATTGTTACCTTATATTGAAATAAAAACATTATTTTCTACAATAGTCAATTTTATTCTTTTTTTTTTGGAGGGGGGGGGGTTAATTAGTTAAGTTAAGGGGGGTTCTCTGTCACTTTGTAAGAAGGTAGAACCAGTGTAGTTCGACCGGGGAAGTACCACCGCCACACCTATTTCTAGCGTGAAGCAGTCCTTGCGTTTCGATGGAAGGGTGTGGTCGCTGGCACACGTTTACATGAGGCGACCATCATAGTCCTCGGGAGTAGCAACGCATCTGTGATTGACTTCAGATGGGTTATGTTCCGTATGTTTCGTATGTCCCATGTTCTGTGTGTAGTTGATTACAGATGTCGCATCGCAGGACGGCAGTGACCACTTACCATCAGGTGGATTGCATGTTCAGTGGTGAGTAGCAAACCTACTCTAGTCAGATAAAAAAAATGTGTGCGTGTACTAGCGTACACTCGTAAGAAGTGAAACTTCTTTATGACGTTATTTTTCAAAAAATAATTTACTATATGCAACTTTACAGAAATTGGTTAAATAAAGTTAAATTAGATAAAGTTTAATAAAAGGCTTTTATTAAACTTTATCTAATAATCTAATCTATAATAATCTATCTAATATCACGCGTGGTAGGGATAAGAAAAAGATGGCGCGTAACGGAAAATAAAAGATGGCGCGTAACAGAAAAAGATGGCGCGTAACGAAAAATAAAAAAAGATGGCGCGTAACGAAAAAATGTTACACTAAATTTTTTTCCAACCCCGATAAAGAAGTTTCATTTCAACCACCCCGATAAAGAAGTTTCACTTCAAAAATACTTGGAAACTTTAACAGGGGAACGTAGAGCTGATAGTTTGAGAAACTCTGCATTAGACATTTGAAATCTGCTCCTTCACGTAGCATTTTGTCAAAATTCAAAAATTATTGAACGACAAAGCCAAAATACTAAATTCATTGAGCTTTTCTTTGCTTTGGAAAACTTTCAACCCCTTAGGAGTTGATTTTCAGAAAATTGTGGAACAGGTTATCTTTTATAGATATACTAGCTGACCCGGCGAACTTCGTTTCGCCAAAGACAGATTAGACTTTAGATTTTAAAATTAATAAAATAGAATATTATCGGATGTTACGGGATGAAAAGTAACACCGGTAGACCCCTAGCAAGGATAGAAGAGGCAGAGCTATTTGGTAAAACGGGACCCCATTGATCAGCTATCGACCGGGGTTAAAAAATACAAAATGCTATTAAAATATAGGGGTTGGGGTAGGATAGTAAAAATTTTGGAGGAGTGTCCAGCTTGGGACAGTCATCGCCGTGTCCTCGTCGCTGCAGTGGGGCCAGATCTCTCGCTCATGGCTGTAGTAAAAGCTATGGTCGAGAGCGAGAAATCTTGGAAATCGGTCAAATCCTTCTGCGAGGAAGTCATCTCGCAAAGACGGAGGGATGGAGAAACTACAGCTCCATCCCAAAAAGAGACGGGCCCTGATGAGGGTAGACCCCGCTGGGACCGCGGACGAATATACTACGGTACCCGCAGTCCCAGCAAAGGGCGTACAGAGGAACACCGTGGGGTTTTAGCCGGTAGGAGTCCGGCATATCCTCTCAGCTGCCCCCGCGCAGAGAGGAACCCATGAAGGGTTTCCCCACGAAAAAAAAAGTACAGTAAAAATTTAGGACTAAATGCACTTTTTTATTCCACACCATAAAAAATTACCAAAATAAAATTGTCCATAAGTTTTGGGGTACCAAATTTTTTGGGGTACCACCCTTGATACTTATGGGTGTTAAAAATACCTTTTGAAGGTTTCCCTCTCAGCAAAACAAGTTCTTAGTTAAGGGCCGAATTTCTACAAAATCTTTCTTGTCCTCAGCTCAGGTTCTGCATTGATATGTCAATAGTTAAATCAGTCACTGATTATTATTATCTTCTTTATTATAAAAAAACAGTAAAAGAAACAAAAGTTTAATTTTTAATTCAACGATATCCCACTCGACTCGTGGTTCGTGATTTTTTTTACAATATGTCTTTTCGCATCAACCCATTATTGTCGCACTGCTGGGCACGGGTCTTCTCCCAGAATGAGAGAGTTTAGGCCATAGTCCACCACGCTGGCCAAGTGCGAATTGGTGGATTTCACACATCTCCGAGAACTTTTTTTTTTTAAGAACTCTCGGTTGTGTAGGTTTCCTCACGATGTTTTCCTTCACCGAAAAGCAATGATAATTTCTAATACGCACATAAATCATTGGTGCGTGCCTGGGTGTGAACCTCGGACCTCCCGATCGAGAGGGCAAGTTTCAACCATTAGGCTATCACTGCTCTTATATGTCTTTTGTTTGTCGCCATATTGGATTTTTACTACTGTCATATATTATAGTAACAATAAGGAGATTAAGACGAATCGATTGAAGTCAGGATCATCAAAATCGGCTCACGCGTTTAGTCTCCAAAGGGCCACAAAGCACCATACATACAAACATACATACATACATACATGCTCTTCTTTTCCTTTTCGCAGTTATGAAAGAAAAAAAGGAAAGACCTGATAATAAAGGTACTAAAAAAAGACAAACCCACTGAATTTTAGCCAGATCTCTTCAGTTGAGGTTGGTCCGGTGGTAGTGTAAAAATCAACTGACAATTTGTAACTCCCGTAGGTTTTTTTTTATGATCGTCCCTGTAGCCTCGGGGTCAGAATAGGGCTACGGTATCCCCTGCCTGTCGTAAGAGGCGACTAAAAGGGGCTTCCGGGGTTGCAGACGGCTAGAGTGGGAGCTCGAACCGTTCGGTCAGGCAATCCCGGGAAGGACGGCGGTATGTGTGGTCGCATACCGTCGTAAAGACTAGACGGAGCGGCGGGCCCAGCCGCCCATCTGGAAGGAGCCCGATGGGGCAGCGCGCTCGGAGGATTCCGGTTGAAGTCGTTTCGAGATCCCGGAGTCCTCCCTTTGCAGCGCCGAGGACGGCCACCGGGGGGGTTTTAGTGCGGTAAAAATCCCACATAACCCTGCGTCGCTCCCACGGCGTCGGGTACCTTTGAAAGGTTTCCCCCTCGAAAACAAAAAAAAAAAAAAGGTTTTTTTATGATAATAAAGCAGTAAACGACCATGCAGTCCATCTGATGGTAAGTGGTCACTGCCGTATGGACATCTGTAAGCAACTTCATATAGAACATGGGTTCTATCTGGCATCAATCGCAGATGCGTTGCTACTCCTAAAGACTAAGATGGTCGCCTCATATAAAAGTGTGCCGGCAACCACACCCTTCCATGCTTCATGTTAGAAATAGGTGTGGCGGTGGTACCTCCCCGGTTACTACACCGGTTCTACTTTTAAATTATGCACAAAAAAGAAAAAAAACACGCTTACCTTGTTTTATATGCGTATTTTAGTTAATAAATGCACTAATGAGCCTAGATATTTTGCACGCGTACACCCACGCATGCAACGTATGGCAGCCGTTATTTAACACACTGATTTATATTTGTAATACATTTTATATGTATACGTGTTTGGGGGTTTTTCTTAAAAGACGTTTCTGATAGCAAGTTTAATGTTATATTAAACGAGTTATCAGCTGATATTGGTAATGTATCATCGACCTTTTGACCTTGTGTGCCTAGGGTTGCCACCCATACTATTGGTGTATTTTTAACAGACCACGTCATTGCCCTCTCAATCGGGAGGTCCGAGGTTCAAATCCAGGCACACACCACTGATTTATATTCGTATTAGAAATTAATTATCACTGCTATTCGGTGAAGGAAAACATCGTGAGAAAACCTACACACCCGAGAGTTCTTTAAAAAAAATCTCGGAGGTGTGTGAAGTCCACAAATTCGCACTGGGCTAGAGCGGTGGGCTATGGCCTAAAACTATCTCATTCTGAGAGAAGACCCGTGCCCAGCAGTGGGACAATAATGGGTTGTACCCCAAGTTGGTGTTAAAGAGTAATAAACAGTGGCGGATTTATAGATTTGCCGCCCATAGGCTATTCAATTTTTGCCGCCTCTAAATTTTGATATCTTAGTCCACAATCATATCAATTTTCTATCAATGAAATTTCAACTTTATAATTTGTGCTCCATCATCCTCGTTACATCAACTTTTCCCATATAGTTATTATTATTGAGAACTATGGTACCGTGTTAGATCCTTGGTTATTTTTATAGCAAAGAATTATTAAAAAACATTATTTTAAGGAAAAAATATCGAAATTACCGAATCGTCATGTCGTTTGTTCTGGCGTTACAATACAAATACGACTACGCAATTGCATGCCTTAAGTGCGAAGCGCGTAGTAGGTATGCTCTATTCTTGCCTAAAAATCTAAATCCGATATTTTCTCACATTGAACCGTACCTAACAAATATGATGTACATGAATATTATTTAAAAAGCAACTTATCAGAAAGAAAAATAATCGCTGAGCTTATAAAAAATATTTTTTCGGTTATGATTAATTATTTTTTATTTAAAAGGAAGTAATTTTAATGCCATATCGTATGGATTTTGGATGATCGTGTTCACAGTAAACACGATACTTTCGAAAAAATCATTTTTTCACTTCAATTTTTTTTTAATATACTTATTTAATTGGAGAGAAGCCGTTGAATAAAAAATTGCAGCTGAGTATTGTTTTATCTTATTATAATTAATTCATTCCCATTGACATTTTCTGAAAAAGTTGGCTTTGCAAAAAAGTTATCAAATCTACTGATGTAAACATTTAATTTAGATAATTCGTGTACGACATGAGCGCTTAAGGCCTGCTCATTTGGATTTTCAAAAACTTTTTCTTACTACAAATAAAATAATTAACTGATAAAATGTATCAACTTTCTAATGAGCAAATTGTCTCACTTCATATTTTGTGGAAGGAATTTTTTTATTGTCAAGTCACAGTAGTTCAACTATCAGTTATTCGATTAATATGATCTCTATAAGATATTGAACTAGTTTTTTATTTAATAAAAAATAGTCAATTTTAGTCAGCATTTTTTACGCATAAAGAAATTACTTTCTGAAATTGAATTTGACAAGTTGCAAACTTGCTGCAGCAATCATGGTTAGACCATCGATATTATATCAAGATTGAATTGGGTAAGCAGATCTCATAATTATTAGGTACACGGAGAAAAAATTATAGCAGTTATCAGTGAATATATGTAAAAATTACTAAATTTCGATTATAATATCGAATCGCTATTGCGATATTCTAAAAGTTCATAATCAGTAATGTATAATTAGTAAAGCGTTTAGGAATTGTTCATGCAGATGTGTTGAAATATTTATTAATTAGCACTGGATATGAGAATATTTCGATTTTTGTTAAATATTTTAATTTCTCTCCAATTTTCGAAATTCGTATTATGTGTGTATAATAATTTTTTTTTAAATTTGTAAACCGAAATAAAAAAAATATGAACTAAATTTGCCGCCCCTTAAAATTTGCCGCCCTAGGCTCCAGCCTACTCAGCCTGCTGGTAAATCCGCCACTGGTAATAAATAATTCAATTCAATTCATTTATTTGCAGAATAACAAGATATACAGTCATAATCATTCTAACCCACTAGGGTATGCAAAATTGTCACAAACATATTCCAAATTACATCCTATAATCACATCAAATAAAATAATTATTTAAGTCATACATATGGCCCATTATATTAATTAATAAGTGTGGTAATAGATTTTTTCAAAAAGTCTCCTTCGTGGATTGCATTTGCTACATTATAACAATAATAATAATAAAAATTCGTCCCTCTCCCCCCTTTTTCTATGATGGTAGATTCTATACCAATTTTAAGTTCCGTTAAAATGTCATATTATAATATGTCATGTCGATTGTCAAAGAAATGCATATAAACACCAGTATTGCCAGATTTTTTTTAGTAAGTCACCGTCACACCTATTTCTAGCGTGAAGCATTTCTTGCGTTTCGATGGAAGGGTGTGGTTGCCGGCACATTTTTTATGAGGCGACCATCATAGTCCTCGGGAGTAGCAACGCATCTGTGATTGACTTCAGATGGAACCCATGTTCTGTATGAAGTTGCTTACAAATGTCCATACGGCAGTGACCACTTACCATCAGGTGGACTGCATGCTCGTTTGCTACTTCAGTCAAATAAAAAAACTAGTAACTTTTTGAGTGAAGCGTCCGTAATAAAAAGCGGGACAGTAGCCCTCGCGGTACAAAGGGCACTCACAGACACACAGGAAAAAATCTCCTTGGTGTAGGGGGGCCGGAGGATTGGCGACCTTTTTTTTTTTGATGGTAAGTGGTCACTGCCGCCCATAGACATGTGTAATTAACTTCATACAAAAAATAGGTTCCATCTGAAGTCAATCACAGATGCGTTGCTACTCCCGAGGACTATGATGGTCGCTTCATCCGAAAGTGTGTGTGTGTGTGAGTTTTTGCAAAAGTCCAGGCCTTTCCGAAAAGCGGATTGAGCCTGTCCCTCGCAGGACGTTTAATTTTGATTGAATCGGGACAGTCCCACCGAAAACGGGACTGACAACCCTGATTAACACACACAAACATACATACAACAAACATTTCCCTCCTACCGATGTAGTGGGGTAAAAGTGGCAACCCTTCTCTGCCTCTGATAAGCCATGTGGCAAATGTCGTAACGGAAAAAATGTCTTATGGTACCAAACTGGAAAATAATTTTGAAAATTGAATGTGACAGTCATTTATTGTTGATAGTGTATGTTTTTTTTCTTCAAATTTTAAAAATTTCTAATTACTAGTCACCCGTAGCATCGGCCGAAATTCGACCGTAATTTAAATTAAAAAACTAAACTTCATATTGTCCAAATTAGTACGAATATTTCTCTAATTCAAATCAAATGTCATCTGACATTCTTGACGTTGTGTCTTTTCATAGTAAGACATTGAATGTTCTATTTCATTTACTAAGTACATATGTGTTTGTGACAAATGCAAGGCAGTGTGTGTAATGTGTTTTTAGTTGATTTTATGTATGAAAAATGCATTATTTGAAAAAAATATTAACATTCTGCACTCCTTCTCTACGTCCACTATAATCGTGCAAAATTTCATACTAATCCGTCCGCGGCATATTACTTAAAAATCCGTCACAAATTTTTGCTTCACGTATTAATATAATAATTTGTAAAACTATTATCTGCTTTTGTTCGCTTTGTTTTCGCCATTAATGTATATGTAACCAGGGGAAACTTCACTGATCTTAGTATTAGTTATTAGCTTTTTATTAGCTTCACCTGTATGTTTGTTTGTAACCGACTTCTTTGGGCGCGATTTTGACCCACTTTAAACGGCCAGATTTCGTTCAAACTTTGTAGATTTATTGAGGATCGATGACAATACATTAATTTGATAAAATTATTCCATTTTTAAATTGACTAAAAAGTAGAAAATAAATAATAGTTTAAAAAAACTAAAAAAAACTTTTTTTAAATAAAATCTTTTTTTTTATTCACACTATTATTAATTTATATTCATTGAAATTTTTAACACTATTTTCTTAATTTAAATTCATTTAAATTTATTTTCTATTTTTTAGTTCGGTTTTCTATAAAAAGCGTGTTTTTTAGTTTTTTTAAACTATTATTTATTTTACTGTGTTGTTTAATTATGTACTATGCAATCGTTTGTTTCTCAAATAAAATAAAATAGAATTTTTTTTTTTGATATAAACTAAAATAAAAAAAATTAACAGTTCAATTTAAGGAGGTGTTAAAAATCCGTTACCTCTTAGCTTTTTTAAAGTGAAAATTCTATAAACGGCTTCAACGATTCACAGACTCGGTAGAGTCTGACACCAAGTTCAACGTCAAACGAACCGAGTAAGTCTTTACCGTAATAGGAGCGGTTATTTTTGATACTGTGAAGACTTTTAGGTTGCCGTCACTAATATATAGTGACGTAATTGAAACTTGCCCTCTCGATCGGGAGGTCAGAAGTTCCAACCCACGCACACAACACATATTCTTCTAAAATTATGTACGTATTAGAAATTAATTATCACTGCTTTTCGGTGAAGGAAAACATAGTGAGGAAACCTACACACCCGAGAGTACTTTAAAAAAAAAGTTCTCGGAGGTGTGTGAAGTCCACCGATTCGCACTTGGCCAGCGTGGTGGACCACGGCCTAAACTCTCTCATTCTGAGAGAAGACTCGTGACCAGCAGTGGAACAATAGTGGGTTGACGAGAGAATCATAACTATGCGATATTATCTATCCGTGAATGTAGATTGTTAAAAAGGTTGAGTGAATAAAATGAAATATTTTATTCAAATCAAAATTGTAACTCTATAACTTTGATTATATAGATTTGACGTGGCGCAGCGGTTACCATACCGGTCTGACGCGCGATGGGTCCCGGGTTCGATTCCCGGCCAAACAGGTACCTGAATGATGAGTTTAGATTCCTGTTCTGGGTCTGGGTGTTTGTGTGTTCGTCTTGTGTGTGTCCATGGTACCCACGACACAGGAGAAAATCCTACTGTGGGGCTATGAGTGCAGAAAGCGTGTGTGTATTATATAGCTCTATAGGCTCTTTCGGCCTCACGGGATAATATAGTCAAGGGAAGGGGGGATCCACAAAAATGACGAAATATCACGAGAGGGGAGCGGTAAGGTTTTTTTTATTTGACTGCAGTAGCAAACGAGCATGCAATCCACCTGATGGTAAGTGGTCACTGCCATGGACATCTGAAATCAACTTCATACAGAACATGGGTTCCATCTGAATCACAAATGCGTCGCTACTCCCGAGGACTATGATGGTCGCCTCATGTGAAAGTGTGCCGGCAACCACACCCTTCTACCGAAACGCAAGAACTGCTTCACGCTAGACATAGGTGTGGCGGTGGTACTTCCTCGGTCGAACTACACTGGTTTTACCACCTTGAAAGGTAAGTAGGTTAGTAGAATATAACGTTTATATATTTTTGTGTATGTGTATCATATTCAAAAAAGATTTATTCAAGTTTGAGAACTATCTCTAAAGATTATAGAACTCAAATTCCTCAGCTTTATCTGTCTGTCAAAAATCAGTAACCACACCCTTCCACCTGCGAGAACTGCTTCACGCTAGAAATAAGTGTGGCGGTGGTACCTTCCTAACTGGTTCTATTACATTCTAAATATTCTGGTTTAAGGGTGACGTACACTTAACGAAAACAGCAATGAAATGTGACGTCAGGAAGGCCAGGAGTCTTCATTACTGTCCATTCTTGAAGATTTCAAGTAAAACACAGGAATAAACTTCTTCGATTTATTCACAGTTGAGGAGGTCCGATCGCTTCGACGGTTAAACAAGATCTGTTTCTACCGGCGTTCGCTCGCCTTTTTATAATGTTTGGTGAGGTGACAATAACAAATTTATGTAGGGTAAACTAAATTACAATTCTAAAAATCATTAAATATTGCTAGTTTAATAAACAAACAATTTTCGATCTTTGAACTAACTAAAATAATTATTTTCGGCGACGTGTTTTTTAACCGACTTCCCAAAGGAAAGAGGTTATCTATTCGTCACGTATTTTTTTTTTTTTTTTTTTTTATGTATGTTCTGGCGAAATGGCTAGAAATCGTCGACCTACCGACACGAATCATACGACATTGTATGCGACTAGTTTCACAGGCAGTCCCATATTGAGGAAAATGAAAACCTTCCGGCGGTTTTCCCGGAAAATGGGAAAATGTCGGTTTCTTAAAATCTTGAATAACTTGGGTGTTTATAAACCGATTTCCATTTTCTTTCTTTCATTTGATAGGAAATTTCGTCACGCAACTTTTTTTCTTGGACATGGGTATGCTGTGATGCTTAACTCTTTGAGTTATGGGGTGGAAACCACCACCACTCCTCAAGTTTTTTAGATAATTTGAGATAACTCGGCTTCTGCCGAATCGATTCTTATGAAACTTGGAATATGTATTATATATCTATGCTTATATAGGTTGACGAAAAATTTGACCTTCAACTCTTCGATCCTGATGATGCAGGGTTACAGCTATCCTAAACTATAACATTAGCTATTTGGTGCTTACATATATGTAACAAGACTACTAAGCAGAGATATGTGATGAAAATTTGACCTTCAACTCCTCAATCCTGATGATGCAGGGGTGCCTCAAGCCTAAACCATAGGGGTTGACCATTTGGTGCTTATGGGTATGTTATAACAATACTAAGCAAAGACATATTATAAAAAAAATGACCTTCAACTCCTTAACCCTGATGATGCAGGGTGCTGTAAGCCCAAGCCGTAGGTGATGGCCATTTAGTGCTTACGGATATATAATAAGATAGCAAGGCAAAGATGTACGATGACAAATTTGACCTTCAACTCCTCAACCCTGATGATGCAGGGGTACTGCAGGCTTAAACCATAAACGTTAGACATTTGTTGCTCACGGATTTGTAATAACATTGCTAAGCAAAGGTATACGACGAAAAAATGGACCTTCAACTCCTCAATCCTGATGATGCAGGGGTATTGAATGCCTAAGCCATAAAACTTAGCTATTTCAATCTTACGCATTCAAAATAATATTTAAAAAAATGTAAGGTAAAACATTAGAAAAATGGTTGTATACGATGGAAAATTGGACCTTCAACTCCTCAATCCTGATGATGCTGGGGTGCTTTAAGCTTAAACTATAGGCGTTAGCTACATGATCGCTACGTATATCTGATAAGATTTTTAAGCAAAGATATAAGATGAAAAATTTGACCTTCAACTCCTCAACTCTGATGATGCAGGGGTACTTCAAGCTTAAACTATATGCGTTGGCCATTTGATGCTTATGGGTATGTAATATATTTACAAAGCGAAGACGTATGATAAAAAAGTTGACCTTCAACTCCTCAACCCTGATGATGCAGGGTACTGTAAGTCCAAGCCATAGAAGTTGGGGATCTGTTGCTTACGTGCATGCGATGAGATTACATAGAAAAGATATGACATGATAATTTTGACCTTCAACTCTTCGGCCCTGATGATGCAGGGTACTGCAAGTTTAAACCATAAGCATCGGCCATATGGTGCTTACGTATATGTAATGAGATTACTAAGCAAAGATATGACATGATAATTTTGACCTTCAACTCCTCAACCCTGATAATGCTGGGGTCCTTCAAGTTTAAACCGTAGGCATCGGCCATATTGTGCTTACGTATACATAATGTTGTTGTTCACAATACCAACAATGAGTTTCGGAGAGGATATAATTATGATCAAAAATTCCACTTTGAATACAATTACCTGAAAGATGCAAGAGTACTACCAACCTTTTAAAATTGGATGGGTTATTTTTATCAGTATCAGTTGAATTATACTCTTAGTTATAAGGTTTATATTACTTAATCTACTTTAAATATTGATAATTATAGGTCTATTCTTTAAATAAATGTTTACTTAGAAAAAGTTGTTTTATTCGGTTAGGTTAGGTTCGAACAGAATTTTCCAATTCAGAATCTAAGGGAGGGGGCGCGGTAGCGCCCCCGACCGGTTGTGTCAAAGAAGTCTATTTTTATATGATGACGTCAGCACATAATTTTATTCATCCGAAAATCGGACGAATAATTAATTTTATTCATCCGGTTAGCGGACGACTAGCAACAGCCATAACTGATTTTATCGTGACTGAAAAGCGTGAAAAAAAAATTTTAAACAAAAAATACAACCGACTTCCATGCCACATAAAAGTAAAAAATAATTTAAATACATGTTGGTTTAGAGCAAACACAGTTCTTAGTACATAGTCCCGAAGTCGGCGCTTACCATATTTTGCTGGATCATGACGAAACTACATGTATCTTATATGAGCGCCGACTTCGGGACTATGTACTAAAAACTGTGTTTGCTCTAAACCAACATGTATTTAAATTATTTTTTACTTTTATGTGGCATGGAAGTCGGTTGTATTTTTTGTTTAAAATTTTTTTTATAAATACGCGGTGTCGCGCCGACATGTATATTAATACTTTATATTTTTATAAGTGGTAGAGCCAATGTAGTTCGAACGGGGAAGTACCACCTTCACACCTATTTCTAGCGTGAAGCAGTTCTTGCGGGAAATGGAAGGGTGTGGTTGCCGGCACACTGCAATATGAGGCGACCATCTTAGTCCTCGGGAGTAGCAATGCATCTGTTATTGACTTAGATAGAACTTCGTGTTCTATATGAAGTTGCTTACAGATGTCGCAGGTCGGCAGTGACACTTACCATCAGGTGGACTGCATGCTTGTTAGGTACTTCAATCTTATAACAACATCTGGTCTTTATTTTATTAAATTCATCCACTCTATTAATACTTCTCTCGTCGCCCATTAATGTCCCACTACTGGGCACGGGTCTTCTCTCAGAGTGAGAGAGTTTAGGCCATAGTCCACCGCGCAGTCCGAGTGCAAACTGGTGTTAAAAAATGAATCAAAAGTTATTACAATTTAAATAAATGTTATCTTTTTGAAATGTATTCGAAACTGCGGGCATAGTTAGTAAATAATAATAACAAACATATGATAACCAGTTATCAGACTCTTTCCTTATAGGTAGATTCTTATTTATATTATAATTTATTAAGTTTGTGTGTTATTCGATCATGAAACAGATTTGCATGAAATTTCAAACAATCATATATACCAGTCAACAGTCGCAACGGTCGAAATTCGACCGTATTGTCCAAAGTAACACGAATATTTGTGCGAATTGGTGGACTTCACACATCTCCTAGAACTTTTTTTTCAAAGAACTCTCGGGTATGTTTCCTCACGATGTTTTCCTTCACCGAAAAGCAGGTAGTTAATTTCTAATACGCACATAAATCAGTGGTGCGTGCCTGGGTTTGAGCCTCAGACCTCCCGATTGAGAGGGCAAGTTTCAACCATTAGGCCATCACTGCTCTGATATATGTCAATCTAACTATCAGTGTGCCAAATTTCAGAAAAATCTGATCGGTAGTTTTTGCGTGAAAGACGAACATACATTCGCACAAACTTTCTCAAACATAATATGCATTTGTGGCGACCTCCCGCAACTCATCAAGAGATGGCGCTACTAGTATTCTGAAACACGCTATCGAAGTATTCTCAATAACCCGCATTTATACAAGTTCCGAACATCAACTGTCAGAGCACGGCCGCTCCCCAGGCATGGTCATTTAGCCTGGCGGAAGAACTCCCGGCGCCAAAGTGGTGACCCAAGACAAGAATACGTCCCTTCTCCATGGTGGCAACCTCACTCCCTGGATGGACTGCAGCATCTCAAGATCCGATCAGCAGCTCATCAGGTGCATCGCAACGCATCCGGATAACGCTTCCTGTGCCTGGTCCAGCTGGTCTCCGCGACATCACGGGCAGCTTGAGCAGCCATTGCTCGCCTCCACGCTTCGCTCCACCCTCACAACCCGACTCACCGTGGGTAGAGGGCATCCCAAGACCTGACTTCACTCCCATCTCGACTCACCGCAGATAGAGGGCGATCCAACGGTACTTGCAGCGAAGACTCGCGGAACGTATCGACCTCCAGTCTGAGAAGGGGGTGATGTGGCGACCTCCAGCAACTCATCAAGAGATGCCGCTACTAGTATTCTGAAACACGCTATCGAAGTATTCTTAATACCCCGCATATATACAAGTTCCGAGCAACGACTGTCGGAGCATGGTCGCTCCCCAGGCACGATCACCTCGTCTGGTGAGAGATCTCGATATAATAGATACGCTTTACGCTTTCTACATTCATAGCCCCACACTAGGATTTTCTCCTGTGTCGTGGGTACCATGGGCACTCACAAGATGAATGCACAAACAACCAGACCCAGAACATGAATCGAAACTCATCATTCAGATACCTGTCTGGCCGGGAATCGAACCCGGGACCCATTGCGCGTCAGTCAGGCCTAGTAACCGCTCCTCCACGCGGGTCGTCATTGAGACGACGTTTAAGGTACGGAGCGACAGTCAGGCCTGGTAACCGCTCCTCCACGCGGGTCATAGATGTTTAAGGTACAGACGAAGCCGGGAGTATTAGCTAGTTATGTAATAAAATAATTATAAATACATTTTGCTTAACGTAATTCCATTCGTTCCGTATCACAGAGATAATAGTGACATTTTGAACTTTTAGTTAAATAACTATTTACTTGTACTTTACTTACATATATGCAATGTATAGGAATATATGTATAGATCCGCATATGAACAAATATCAAGGTCCTTTTTTTTGTTTTCGAGGGGGAAACCTTCAAAAGGTACCCGACGCCGTGGGAGCGACGCAGGGTTATGTGGGATTTTTACCGCACTAAAACCCCCCCGGTGGCCGTCTTCGGCGCTAAAAAGGAGGTGTCAGGGATCTGGAAACGGAATCCTCCGAGCGCGTTGCCCCATCGGGCTCCATTATCAAGATGCTAGAAAGCACATTGTTTTTTTTTCCCTACAATCGGACCCCGTCGTAATTTATCTCAAAAACTAAACTTGAAATTGTCGAAAGTAGCTCGAATATTTCTCAAAGTCAATTAAATTGTAATCATTTTTAATTTATTTTAATACACCCGAAAGGTAAAAAGAGGTTTTACTTGCAAAGCTACATTTAAAATCAATAACGGGTATTTTGACAAAGACATCTGTCATTTTTGACGTTGCATGTTTTCATAAAAGACATTAATGTTTATTTCGCTTCTTATATATGTGTTTGTGTCAAATGTGTCATATGTGTGTGTGTGTTTTCAAGGTGGTAGAACCAGTGTAGTTTGACCGAGAAATTACCACCACCACACCTATTTCTAGCGTGAAGCATTTCTTGCGTTTCGATAGAAGGGTGTGGTTGCCGGCACACTTTCACATAAGGCGACCATCTTAGTCCTCGGGAGTAGTAACGAATCTGTGAATGACTTCAGATGGAACCCAAGTTCTGTATGAAGTAAATTACAGATGTCCATTGGCGGCAGTGGGCCATCAGGTGGTGGTGCACGGTAATGTGTGTAATGCGCTTTAAGTACGTTTTTTGCATTATACGTACGTGTATTGTATTTTTAAACTAAAAGCTTTCACATTTTAATACTTAACGGATACTCACGATATACGGTTTTCGAATTCTTTTTTCCGATATTTCGACCCAAATTACATGGATCGTGGTCACGGCGAAACTGCGATGGCGGGGAGAAGAAGTTGACAAGCGCTAGTGATAGTAACCATTGCAGATAGAGAGGTCCGGGTTCAAATCCGGTTTTCTTCAGTACATTTTACTATTTATTTTTTAATTAGTATTATTATTAGGTAAACTCTTCAATATGTATTTTTTACAAATAACAACTTTAGTACTATTTTTTTAAATTTAATTACGAGTCTATTTTCTAAATATTATTTAGTATCGGAAATGCAAATCTTTCGCCCGCGTGAAACTCAGTGTGTCACAAAGTTTATATGAAATTAATAGAGAGATTTAACCATGAAACCTTTTTAATAAATTTACTATTAGTTACTATGTTCCTACCCACAAATACACACTTTAAATTCGTCCAGGTAATCCATGAGCAGTTAAATCGATTTTAATGGTACTTTCACTATATAAGGTTATGGAACAACATATACTACTTTTTATCATAGAATTCCCACGGGGTCGAGATTTGCGGGGGAAAAACTTTGGGATACATTGTATTGCACGCGGGCGAAGTACAAGTTCGTTGTACTCTTTCAAACAGCAAGCGAAGGAATTTTACTAAGCACAATAATGTTACTTAAATACAATTTGCAGCCTCTTAGGCCAAAATAAAGACATTTCATATCATATCATTTATTGTTAGTCAACACGTTACTCCTGAGGCCAGACGATGCTCTCTATCCAGGGCAGGTACTTGGACACTCGGGTGTAGACCGAGGGTTCTCCCTCCATCCCGCAGATCGACCCAAAGGACGTCAAACCGACCACAGTGTACATGCAACGAATACCCTTGACCTGCACAGGGCTCCCAGCATTCCCCTGAAATTATAATATTAATACGTGAAGCAAAAATTTGTGATTCATTTTTAAGACTTGCCGCAGGCAGTATGAAATTACGCACGGTTATAGTTGATGTAGAGAAGGATTGCGCTATGCTAATATTTTATTCAAATAATGTATAAAACATACATAAAATTAACTAAAACACATTATACACACTACCTTGCATTGGCAAAAACACATACATAATAAACGAAATAAAATATTCAATGTGTTACTATGAAAACTCATAACGTCAAAAATATCAGATGTCTTTGTCAAAATGCCCGCTATTGATTTAAATGCAGCTTACTTAATAAACCTCTTTTTACCTTTAACGGGTGCGTACAAAATAACTTGAAAATCATTGCATTTTATTTGAATTTGAGAAATATTCGTACTACTTTGGACAATATGAAGTTTAGTTTTTAACCGACTTCCCAAAGGAAAGAGGTTATCTATTCGTCACGTATATTATTTCTTTTTTTTTATTAAAATTACGGTCGAATTTCGACCGTTGCGATGGGTGACTAGTATAATTTTATTGATGAAAATTACTACTGGAGTTCACCCGAGCAAAGCATTCATTGAAATTGCTTTGCTCGGGTGAAATATGACTCTAGATTAGATCTCAGAATGAGAGATCCTTAGGCCTTAGTCCACCGCGTTGGCCAAGTGCGAATTGGACTTCACACAGCTCTAAGAACTCTTTTTAAAAGAACTCTCGAGTAAATAGGTTTCCTCACGATGTTTTCCTTCACCATAAATCAGTGGTAATTAAGGTCTAATACGCACATAATTTTAGAAAAAATAGTGATACGAGGGTGGATTTGAACCTCGGTCCTGCCGATCAAAAGGGCAACTTTCAACCATTAGGTTATCACTGCTCTACACGTTTCTCATGTTATCACATGTATCTTATGTGTGTTATGCATAAGTATCACATGAGTTAATCCAGTTCATAAACTAAAAAAGACACACACATACCTACATACATACATAAATTAAAAAAAAAAAACATGCGTGCGTACAAAGTACACATGTCAGAAGTGAAACTTCTTTGGCGAACTAATTTATAAATCTTGTTTATATTTATACAAATCTAAAACTTTAAATTTCCAAGATTAAGAGGAAGGGAAAAAGGCGTGATACGACGTTCGCTCTGTCTCACTTTTTCTCTCAATCTTTCTCACTCGCTTGCTCCCTACTCTCACTCCACGGCTAGTTGCTCATGCTACGTTCGCCCTGTCTTACTCTCTCTCTCAATCGGTCTCGATCACTCTCTCTCTCTTTTCCGACACTTCCGTTGCATACCGGCGTGACGTTTCATCTGTAAAAATTTTACCCTCATGCGCCTAAAGAAGTTTCACTTCAAAAAACGCTTTCTACACTCATAGCCCCAAGAACAAGAATCTAAACTCATCATTCAGATACTTGTCTGGCCGGGAAACGATCCCAATGCGTGTCAGACCGGTGTGGTAACCGCTCCACCACGCGGGTCTAAGTTAATAAGTATCCCCATGTGTTGATCCACTTCGTAAACTAAAAAAAGACACACATACATACATAAATACTCGCACACATACAGACACTCTACAAACACTACCATCCTAACACAATAGGGCAATATAATAAGATACTAACCGCACACATATCCCTGTCTATCACTGCGGGTACGTAACACACATGTGTGTCAGTTATGCCTTGCCTGAGCCCACGTTCAGGCACATAATACTCAGAGCACAGCGACTCTGCAAAATTAATTAGCTTCACCTGCAAGAATAAAGATGCAAACCAGTAGAATCAGTGTAATTCGACCGGAGAAGTAAGTTTCGATGGAGGATGTGGTTGCCGGCACACTTTTACAAGAGGCGATCATCAAAGACCTCGGGAGTAGCTACGCATCTGTGATTGACTTCAGATGGAACCCATGTTCTGTATGAAGTTGCTTACAGATGTCCATACGGCAGTGACCACTTACCATCAGGTGGACTGCATGCTCGTTTGCTACTTCAGTCAGAAAAAAACACCTCCACCTGATGGTAAATCACTGACACTGGACATCTGTAAGCAGCTTTACAGAACGACTGTTTGATGTGATTTTAGACTAGTATTATCGCCGAATTGATACATTATAATACTTAACGGGTACTCACGATATATCGGCAAAAAGAATTCTATAAGAATTCATAAACCATATCGTGAGTACCATATCGTGAGTACCCGTTAAGTATTATAATGTTTGATGTGAGTTAATCACAGGTGCGCTGCTCTTGAGGACAGCTCTTGATGTCGTTCGTATAAAAGTGAACCGACAACCACACCCTTCCACCGAAACGTAAGAGCTTAGACATTGGTGTCACGGTTGGACCTCCCCGGTCGAACTACGTTGGTTCTACCAGGAAAATAGATAAAAGTCCAAGCAGCAAACGAGCATCCTGAATATACCCGGAGCGCTATGACATGGTTCCTTCAGCAAAAATAACTCTCCTTCAAAGCTGATGCATTGGCAACTTCATATTGCAAATGTCCATGAGTATTGGCGGTGACTATTTTAGGTGTCGATCTCAGTGTGATCTTTGGCAAAGGGAGATCTCCAGCCAGGCTAGGTGATCATGGTCTTAATGCCGTCGTAAAAGAGTGCGGTGAGCGTATTCGCCACCGGGGAAGAGCCCGAAAGCGCACAGAGAACTCCCTTGTGTTTCGTTGGAAATCCTGGAGTCCAACTGGAGTTAGGTACATCTATAAATAAAATCAGTCCATCCATCCATACATCCATCAGCCCTTTGACGTTTACTGCTGGACGTAGGCCTCCCCTAAATGGCGTCACTTCAACTGTTTTTGTGCCCTCTGAATCCACCGGTTTCTCATTGTCTTCTTCAGATCATCGGTCCACCTGGTGGGGGGCGACTTGTTCTCCTTTTGCCTAAACGTGGTCACCATTCAAGGACCTTAAAATCAGTCCACCTGATGGTAAGTATCAGCGACCTGGACATGTGTAAGCAACCTCAAGCGATCAGATTCGTTGCACTCGAGAATTTGGGTCGTCTTATCAACATTGTGGTGATAGTACTTCTCCGGTCCAACCAATTTACCTTCTTCCAGAGTATAGCAAAGAATAAGTGTCACAAACCTTCTGAAGAGTATCAGCTATGGAGCCTCCGTAAGAATTGGCACCCCAGCCAGTGCCTATAACCTCAGTGTTTGCCTGACTTTCGGTGTCGAGACACGCCGGTACCACTGATGGGCTCAGCTTGATGCTGAAATCAGAATCATCACATAATTACCACCATCATCCTCTATTTAGAAAGAAAGAAAGAAAGAAAACTTTATTTCCAAACCCGACGACGACCCGCGTGGCGCAGCGGTTACCGTACCGGTCTGACACGCAGTGGGTCCCGGGTTCGATTCCCGGCCAGACAAGTATCTGAATGAGTTTAGATTCTTGTTCTGGGTCTGGGTGTTTGTGTATTCGTCTTTGTGTGTGTCCATGGCACCCACGACACAGGAGAAAATCCTACTTTGGGGCTATGAGTGTAGAAAGCGTGTTTTTTTTTTTTAAACGCAACATACGTAAAACATAAAATAATTAAAAAAAAATGCTAACACACATACAACATTAATTATTATATTACAGGGAAAACTTTTAAAAATATTTTATAAAATATTTAAAATCAATTGTACGTGTCCCTATTTACAGTAATTTACCACGGCTCCTTTCGTTTTGATTAGGTACACCATGGAAATTTCAGGTAATTCAGGTCATAAATTATCTGTGTGCCAATCAGCGATATCCGATATGTTTTTGTGTGAAAGATGTAAAAACTTGTTTTAGTGTACTCGTCCTCGGGTGTAGCAACACATCTGTGATTGACTTCAGATGGAACCCATGTAAAGTTGATTACAGATGTCGCAGGGCGGCAGAGACCACTTACCATCAGATGGACTGCATGCTCGTTTCTTCAGTCAGATAAAAAAAAGCGAAGACAAAAATTCCCAGACCGAGAACAGAAATCTAAATTTCAGTTGTCCGGCTGTGAATCGAACCCAGAACTTGAGTGTCAGAATGGTAACCGCTCCGCCACGTGGGTCGTCAAACTAAAAATCCATACTAATATTAAAAATGTGAAAGTGTGTTTGTTTGTTCCTCTTTCACGTCGCCACATAGCTATTATATGGTTTATATGCTGGGAGATAGGAGGGCGGAGAGTGACGTAGGCTACTTTTTACCGCGCTCTCTCATTCCCATGAGAATATCGATGTATTGTTAGTTGATAGATATTTAGTAGTTCTCGGTGTTAATAGATGGCGTTAGCAAAATTCATTTGCAAGTTCTGAATCACGCTATCAAATGCTAATGTTAACGCTTTGACCGTGCGAAGCCGCGGGTAGCGCGTAGCCGCGTATGTCTATAAATCGCTGGAAAACCCAGAGCTCGTAGATACCAAAGGTTATCTATCACACATTCTTATCAAAGCTTTGTAAATAATATTAATTCAAACGTACGGTTGCTCAGTTTCCAATAAAGCGATATCGTTGTACTTCGACGGAGCCTTATAATTTGGGTGGCGTATGATTCTCTTGACGGCGTATAGGTGGTCACTGTCGTACTGCTTTGGGTGGAAGCGAGCGTAGGTACCCTTCAAAGCACCCACTAAGACGTAATTCGGTTCGCCCCTGAAATAAAAGATAATTAAATTTAAAACATTGAGATGACTATGACTATATGATAATTCGCACTTGGCCTTGACTATGGTCTCAGACTCTCTCATTCTGAGAGAAGACCAGAGAAAACTCGTGCTTAGCAATTGGACAATAATGGGTTGTACCTCCCATTAAGAAGATATAACTCTTTGTGAGTTTTTATAGGTGGTAGAATCAGTGTAGATCGCCGGGGAAAGTACCACCGCTACACCAGTTTCTAGCGTGAAGCAGTTTTTGCGTTTCGATGGAAGGGTGTGGTTGCCGGCACACTTTTATATGAGGCGACCATCTTAGTCCTCGGAAGTAGCAACGCGTCTGTTTGACTTCGGGTAAAAACCCATGTTCTATATGAAGTTGCTTACAGATGTCCATACGGCCGTGACCACTTACCATCAGGTGGACTGCATGCTCGTTTGCTACTTCAATCAGCGACGCAGGGTTATGTGGGATTTTTACCGCACTAAAACCCCCCCGGTGGCCGTCCTCGGCGCTGAAAAGGAAGACTCCGGGATCTCGAAACGACTTCAACCGGAATCCTCCGAGCGCGCTGCCCCATCGGGCTCCTCCCAGATGGGCGGCTGGGCCACCGTCTAGTCTTTACGACGGTATGCGACCACACATACCGCCGTCCTTCCCGGGATTGCCTGACCGAACGGTTCGAGCTCCCACTCTAGCCGCCTGCAACCCCGGAAGCCCCTTTTAGTCGCCTCTTACGACAGGCAGGGGATACCGTAGCCCTATTCTGACCCCGAGGCTACAGGGACGAAAAGTGTGTTACTTACAAGTCATAATGTTTGCAGATAGCAGCAGTTAGGATAAATCTCTCGCTGATGACAGTACCACCGCAGAAGAACATAATATGTGTGTCATTGCCACTGCCAATCATTACCTTAACAAAAAAAAACGGTTATTTTGTGGTACAATGCTGTCGTTACATTTGAAACTAGTCACAGCGCAACGGTCAAAATTCGACCGTAATTCAAAAAATAAACTTCATATTGTCCAAAGTAGCACGAATAGTTTCAACCTAGTTAAAACGTTCTAATTAATTTTCGAGTTTTTTTTTTTATTTTTTATATATTTTACTTTACATATACATTATATATAAAATTCTCGTGTCACAGTTTTCGTTGCCAAACTCCTCCGAAACGGCTTGACCGATTTTTACCAAATTTTATATGCTTATTCAGTAGGTCTGAGAATCGGCCAACATCTATTTTTCATACCCCTTAAGGGTTGTCCACCCTTAACATTTTTTTTATTTTTTATATGGCAAAACAACGTTTGTCGGGACAGCTAGTACATTATAATAAACTAATTATCTGATTTAACAAAATATAAAAGAAAAAAACTATTTACAAAATGTGCAGATATACAAAAAAGAAAAACAAAAACATATAAACAAAAACTCTACCATATTTTCGAGTTTTTATAAACACCCGTTAAAGGAAAAAGAGATTTATTTGACTACCCTGCATTTAAACGCAATGACGGGTATTTTAACAAAGACATCAGGCATTTTTGACATTATGTGTTTTTATAGTAAGACAATAAAAGTTTTATTTCATTTATGTGTTTGGGACAGATACGTGGTGGAGTATGTAATGTGTTTTAGTTGACTTTATGCATGTTTTATGCATTATTTGTAAACAAATAATAAAGAGTGTGTGTGTCAGCTCCGACGCACGACTGGAGTTTACTCGCATTTAAAATAGATGGCGCCATACTCCCACACTAAAGATATAAATAATACCAATAGTTCATTTTGAAAAATCATACCTAATAAGTACGTATTACAATATTGTACGTATTTACAGAGTATTTACATTACTTATCTTAACGATTTACTATTTTAAATACCATTGAGATTTCGGTAAAATGTAATCACGAAATCTATGAGTACCATCCACGCGTACTGATAAATTAGTTCTAAAGTTTTAACTAGATGGCGTTATACTCCATAAAAAACATAACGAGATCATTCATCAGTAGATTTTACTACTCACATTTTTGTCATACCGGGCCCGTATATATGCAAATCGATTCTTAACGAGTAAACTCGAAAAGTGTGTGTACTTAAGCGTTAGAAGTTATATTTCTTTGTCGTAAAAAGATAAAAATAAAATAAAATCTTTTAAAAAAATATATCTTTCACCTTATTCTACATTTGTAGAAAAAACGAAAAAACCTTACCATGTGTGGAAACTCATCTTGGGCGGCATCAGTGTTGGCCACTTCCATACTGTCATTATGCTTACAGTTGTTCTCTCGGGTACTTCCCGCGCAGGGAAACACAAGTGTCTCTTGATATTCTAAGCATTCTAAAAATGGAAGGAATTATTGTAAGTGTTATTATTTGGTAGAACCAGTTCGACCAGGGATCTTGAGCCGGTACAGCTATTGAACGCTACAGACCTGAGTAAGCGGCGCGGGGTGCGGGTAGCCAAGCGCACCGTTCTCCACCCGTCTCTAGGGGTGACGGCAGGGTTGCCAAGTTAGGGGACATTTCCCCAAATTTAGGGGGAAAAAAGATGGGGTTTTTTTTAGGGCTACTAAAGGGTTTTTATAACGACGTAGAGGCGATTAAAAGGGGCTGCCGAGGTCGCGGCCGGTTAGAGTGGGAGCTCGAACCGTTCGGTCAGGCGAACTTGAAAAGAACGGCGGCATGTGTGGTTGCATATCGTCGTAAAGACCAGACGGAGTGGTGGGCCCAGCCACTCACCTGAGACAAAGGAGAATGGCGAGTTTGGCCTTAGTTGCGTATATAGTCAAAGACAGTGTGAAAAAAAACCTTATATTAAGTTAATATTTATACCGTAATTGAATATTTTTTACATCCCGCAGTAGTGCATAAAATGAAAGAATACATTTTATTTTTTGTTCTAGAACTTGTATGTGAAAGGGAACGCAGTCAGGTATACGTATCGTTGTAAATTAACAGTTTTTGAAGTGAAACTTCTTTATCGGGGGTTTATCGGGGGTTTTTTTGAAAAATAACGTCATAAAGAAGTTTCACTTCTTACGAGTGTACGCTAGTACACGCACACATTTTTAAATCTTTAATACATTTTCTCTGTGGAATGAAACGCATGTTTACGAAAATTACGAAATGTCAGCGTCAACTGTCAGTTACCAATTACTGTCATTGTTCACTTTTTTTTTATTTCTACATCTAACCTCAAACAAGATTAGAACTTAAAATATTGAAACTTTTTTTTTGTTTTAATCTTTTTATATATATTTTTTTATTTTTTATGTTAGCTAATTACCAGACGAAGTCAACGGAGTAATAATTACAAAGAACAAAACAATTATGTATAATTAATTTGACTTGCAAAGTATAACATATACATATTGAAATTCGCCATTCTCCTTTATGTCGAATTGCAGATTTGTCGACCAAAAAAAAGGTCACTACACCCTCCGGTACCCTACACCAAAATGTGAAAAACAGCAATATTCGTATTCGTGTTCGCATTCGCGAATGAGCAAGTAATAACATCCGTTACATCACTAATAGGCATATATTATAGGTAGAACCAGTGTAGTTCGTCCTTCGATGGAAGGGTGTGGTTGCCGGCACACTTTTATATGAGGCAACCATGTTAGTCTTTAGGAGTAGCAACGCATCTGTGATTGACTTCAGATGGAATCCATGTTCTGTATGAAGTTGCTTACAGATGTCCACACGGCAGTGACCACTTACCATCAGGTGGACTGCATGCTCGTTTGCTACTTCAAACTTATAAAAAAATGAATGAGAACTTTTATCTCAAATATAAATAGAAAAGATACGTACTACTCCGCGATTTCTGCCCAACGCTGGGCGTGGGCAAATTTGTTTGTATTGGGTCACATCCAGAGCCTGAAAACAATAAAATTTTGTGAAAATCATTGAAACTATCTTCGACAGAAATTAACTTAAAAAAAATAAAATCCCTACTAATATTATGAATGTGAAAGTAACTCTGTCTGTCTGTCTGTCTGTCTGTCTGTCTGTCTGCTACTTATTCACGCCTAAACAACTGAACCGATCTTTATGAAATTGGGCACACAGATAGTGTTGACCTCGAGAAAGGACATAGGCTGCTTTTTATCGAAAAAAATGGGTTGAAAGCGTTAAAATCGGGCATAAATGGTTGTATGGAAGTTCGTTTTTGACAAAGTCTCATATTGACAAGTCCGTCAAGGGGTACGATAGACTTACTTAAAACCTTACCTAAATAATAAAACATAAAAAAACATTGATTTCGAGTCGACAACATATATCCGTAAAATTCGAATTGTCGCGTATTTTGTTAAATTCTAAGGTAAACATGTGTGACATGACAGTAGTGTGACATGACAGTAGCCATAATGGCCGCCCGGATGCCATTCTGAATTCATTCAAAAATAATACGTATAAATTTGTAACTATCAATTATCATGAAAATAGATATGATTCAAATTGATTTTAATTTAATTTATGAATTTATGAAATATTTCAATAATAAAAAAGCATCCGTTGACGCGCTGCGGCCGCGCAGCTTGCGACCTAATGTAAAATCGCTCTTAGAGTAACAGGGATTCTCATTTGATAACAGATGGGGCGTCATACTATTATAGTAAAATAGTTATTCGAATCCAATAATTCAAAGGCGATAAAATGTTTTAAAATTGTTTCAAAATAAAATTATCGACTCTATTTGCCACTCCATGTTCATGTTACATAAATAGTTTCTTAACTATTGCATAAATAAAGTTATGTTATTGACCACACCCGTACATTTTTAGCGAAAATAAATATTAAGGACAAAATACAATTGATAGTCTTTTAAGCAAAATACTAACATTAATAAGTCGATCAGTATCTAAATAAGATATAACAATTATATCATGAATTATTATTATAAAGAAGCTTTTGCAACTTTTGTGATAAATAATTGCATTTATGAATATTGAAGTATGGTTGATGAACACTTGGCTCTAATAACAAACGAGCAAGGTCAACATTATTGTTCTTTTAATATTTATGATATGTTTATTATAAATAAGGTTATAGAAAACATGCATTTAAATCAACATATTTTAAGTTAATTTTAGAATAACAAAGTGTGTCAAAATAAGCCAAAATAGATGATGTTCTTAACTCATAAGTATGTAAATTTCGCATCTGATAATAAATCGTGATAGCCGTGTGGTGCCAAGTCGGGCGGATTAGAAACGCGAGGTCTGGGGTTCGAATCCAGTTGTCTTAAGTACATTAATATTATTATTATTATAATCTGTAGTTTTCATAAATACTAATTTTAGTATTATTTTTTTAATAACCAGCTCATTTTTAAATATTATTTAGTATCGGAAATGCAATGCTTTCGTCCGCCTGGGAATCAATGTGTCACAAAGTTTATATGAAATTAATAAAGGTTTAACCTCTGTCAGGTAAAAGTACAAAATAATTTGGATTTACCTTGCCGACAAATTCAAATTTTAATGTAACGAACCACAAACAAGGCCTAATAAAGATAAACTATAAACATACCTGAGCGCCGCTTAAATGTTAGTAGAACCAAAATTAGTTTACGTATCATTGATACTGTCATGAGATTTTTATTTTGTCAGCTCACATTGCAACGTTAGAATGTAACTATAATTTTGTGCATCTTTGGGTAGTGGGCCCACTATATCCAAAAATACCTTATCAAAAGCAGAATGAGCAGTTGTAGTAATCGCCATAGGTTGTTTTATGCTAACTGAATATTTTTGCTTTTGGCATTGCTCGCATTTGGAAACATACTCACTAATATCTTTTTGCATAGAAGGCCAAAAATAATATTTTTTAATATTATTCGACATTCTTCTAACGCCCGCGTGGCCACTTGTGGGCAATAGATGAAAGTCGTTTAATATGATACGTCTATTATCTATGTTATCAATTCTTTGTACTTTACTTAAAATATTTAATCGAGGTGGTGCTAGCATGCTGCAGTAGCTGGTCTGTAGTTGCACTATTGCCGGCTCCGTTTTGGGCGATTATAATTTCTTGTTCCTTAGACATTTGGCCACCCATTTTGCGTCTTTTGTAATAATTTGGCGTGTCTTCTGCGTTTCGACGTATGAATCATAATGATCTTGCAACTTGACAACTGCATTCTTGATTCCTTATTAGGCTTACACGCGCGCGGGCATACCTGAGCGTCGTATTACCGGCGCCGGCGGTGGCAGGGTCGCCATGTAATGGTAGATGTTGGGTATCAAGTGAAACGAACGAAGGCTGGATAGATACTGACTTTATTTGAATACTACACATGATTATATTCGAAATGTGTCTTACACTACACATTATTCAAGAAAATTTTTGGATTCCGCCTCCCGGTACTCCTCCACACAAACTTTTTTTTAATAAAAATACGCTTTCTACACTCAATAAAATAGAAAATTTCTACAATTTCAATTTCTACAATATCCCCACACTAGGATTTTTTCCTGTTGTCGTGGGTACCATGGACACACAAGACGTATATAGAAACACCCAGACCCAGAACATGAATCTATTCAGATTCCTGTCTGGCCGGGAATCGAACCAGGTGTGGTAGCTGCTCCGCAACGCGAATCGTCAAGGTTGTCAAATTAATGTTAAAAGTAGGTTCACCTATATGTAATCTTACTCAGAAATTTAAAAGGACCAAAATTACTTAAAATAGTATTTTTCAATTCATAAAAGTTAAAATCCATCTTTATAATCGATGCGCTTTGGTTTAAATGTGGAGGCGTTGTTTGAAAACATGTATTCCGATATTGTTAATGTGACCACTAAGACTGTAAATTGGTTCAAAAAAGGGGTTTACGATATTCTGATTCGTCCTATTTTTATAACATTTTATATAACAATATGCACCTACCCACAAATACACGCTTAAAATTCGTTTTTTCACTCCGTGTTTGTCCGGGTAATCCTCGACCGGCTAAACCGATTTTTACGGATTTTTTACTATAGAAAATGTTATGGAACAACATGTAGACTACTTTTATCGTAGAATTCCCACTGAGTGGAGATTTGCGCGGGAAAAACTTTGCGATACATTGATTTGCACGCGGGCGTAGCCGCGGGTACAGCTAGCATTATATATATTGAAAAGCTATGCTGTAGCTTGAAATGTTGCTAAAAACTTTGCGAAAGTGCTGGTTTTAGATATTTTTAGAAAGCATATTTTTAATCTTTTTACCATTTGACAATAGGCGTGGAGCGGTTACCATACTGGTCTGACACGCTATAAGGTCCGGGTTCGATTCTTGATCAGATAGATATCTAAATTTTAAATTTGATTCTTCTTCTGGATATTGGATGGTGTTTATGCACTTGTCACCCACGACACAAGAGAAATTTCTAGTTTTTTTTATCTAACTGAAGTAGCAAACGAGCATGCAGTCCACCTGATGGTAAGTCGTCACTGCCGTATGGACATCTGTAAGCAACTTCATACAGAACATGGGCTCCATCTAAAGTTGATCACAGATGCGTTGCTACTCCCGAGGTCTATGATGGTCATGTGAAAGTGTGTCGGCAACCATACCCTTCCATCTCGCGCAAGAAATGCTTCACGCTAAAAATAGGTGTAGCGGTGGTACCTCCCCGGTCGAACTACACTGGTTCTACCATCTTTTACATATAGCTTATAACGTGGACTAACACAGAATAGGTACTCATTACTGTGGTAGACATGATCGAAGCGGGCAAATCCGCGGGAATTACTTAGTTATATATAAAGTCTGAGAGCAGTGATAGCCTAATGGTTTAAACTTGCCCTTTCGATCGGGAGGTCCGAGGCTCAAACTCAGGCACGCACCACTGATTTATGTGCGTATTAGAAATTAATTATCACTGCTTTTCGGTGAAGGAAAACATCGTGAGGAAACCTACAACCCAAGAGTTCTTTAAAAAAAAACAGTTCTTGGAGGTGTGTGAAGTCCACCAATTCGCACTTGGCCAGCGCGGTGGACTAAGGCGTTAAAACTCTTTCGTTCTGAGTGAAGACCCGTGCCCAGCAGTGGGACAATAATGGGTTAGCACCATCACCAACATATAGTCTAACTAGCTGTACCCGCGGCTACGCCCGCGTGCAAATCAATGTATCGCAAAGTTTTTCCCGCGCAAATCTCCACTCAGTGGGAATTCTACGATAAAAGTAGTCTACATGTTGTTCCATAACATTTTCTATAGTAAAAAATCCGTAAAAATCGGTTTAGCCGGTCGAGGATTACCCGGACAAACACGGAGTGAAAAAACGAATTTTAAGCGTGTATTTGTGGGTAGGTGCATATTGTTATATAAAATGTTATAAAAATAGGACGAATCAGAATATCGTAAACCCCTTTTTTGAACCAATTTACAGTCTTAGTGGTCACATTAACAATATCGGAATACATGTTTTCAAACAACGCCTCCACATTTAAACCAAAGCGCATCGATTATAAAGATGGATTTTAACTTTTATGAATTGAAAAATACTATTTTAAGTAATTTTGGTCCTTTTAAATTTCTGAGTAAGATTACATATAGGTGAACCTACATTTAACATTAATTTGACAACCTTGACGATTCGCGTTGCGGAGCAGCTACCACACCCGGTCCGATTCCCGGCCAGACAGGAATCTGAATAGATTCATGTTCTGGGTCTGGGTGTTTCTATATACGTCTTGTGTGTCCATGGTACCCACGACAACAGGAAAAAATCCTAGTGTGGGGATATTGTAGAAATTGAAATTGTAGAAATTTTCTATTTTATTGAGTGTAGAAAGCGTATTTTTATTAAAAAAAAAGTTTGTGTGGAGGAGTACCGGGAGGCGGAATCCAAAAATTTTCTTGAATAATGTCTTAAAACTAAAAATCTAATGACAGTATCAATGATACGTAAACTAATTTTGGTTCTACTAACATTTAAGCGGCGCTCAGGTATGTTTATAGTTTATCTTTATTAAGCCTTGTTTGTGGTTCGTTACATTAAAATTTGAATTTGACGGCAAGGTAAATCCAAATTATTTTGTACTTTTACCTGACAGAGGTTAAACCTTTATTAATTTCATATAAACTTTGTGACACATTGATTCCCAGGCGGACGAAAGCATTGCATTTCCGATACTAAATAATATTTAAAAATGAGCTGGTTATTAAAAAAATAATACTAAAATTAGTATTTATGAAAACTACAGATTATAATAATAATAATATTAATGTACTTAAGACAACTGGATTCGAACCCCAGACCTCGCGTTTCTAATCCGCCCGACTTGGCACCACACGGCTATCACGATTTATTATCAGATGCGAAATTTACATACTTATGAGTTAAGAACATCATCTATTTTGGCTTATTTTGACACACTTTGTTATTCTAAAATTAACTTAAAATATGTTGTTATTTAAATGCATGTTTTCTATAACCTTATTTATAATAAACATATCATAAATATTAAAAGAACAATAATGTTGACCTTGCTCGTTTGTTATTAGAGCCAAGTGTTCATCAACCATGCTTCAATATTCATAAATGCAATTATTTATCACAAAAGTTGCAAAAGCTTCTTTATAATAATAATTCATGATATAATTGTTATATCTTATTTAGATACTGATCGACTTATTAATGTTAGTATTTTGCTTAAAAGACTATCAATTGTATTTTGTCCTTAATATTTATTTTCGCTAAAAATGTACGGGTGTGGTCAATAACATAACTTTATTTATGCAATAGTTAAGGAACTATTTATGTAACATGAACATGGAGTGACAAATAGAGTCGATAATTTTATTTTGAAACAATTTTAAAACATTTTATCGCCTTTGAATTATTGGATTCGAATAACTATTTTACTACAATAGTATGACGCCCCATCTGTTATCAAATGAGAATCCCTGTTAGTCTAAGAGCGATTTTACATTAGGTCGCAAGCTGCGCGGCCGCAGCGCGTCAACGGATGCTTTTTTATTATTGAAATATTTCATAAATTCATAAATTAAATTAAAATCAATTTGAATCATATCTATTTTCATGATAATTGATAGTTACAAATTTATACGTATTATTTTTGAATGGATTCAGAATGGCATCCGGGCGGCCATTATGGCTACTGTCATGTCACACTACTGTCATGTCACACATGTTTACCTTAGAATTTAACAAAATACGCGACAATTCGAATTTTACGGATATATGTTGTCGACTCGAAATCAATGTTTTTTTATGTTTTATTATTTAGGTAAGGTTTTAAGTAAGTCTATCGTACCCCTTGACGGACTTGTCAATATGAGACTTTGTCAAAAACGAACTTCCATACAACCATTTATGCCCGATTTTAACGCTTTCAACCCATTTTTTCGATAAAAAGCAGCCTATGTCCTTTCTCGAGGTCAACACTATCTGTGTGCCCAAGTTCATAAAGATCGGTTCAGTTGTTTAGGCGTGAATAAGTAGCAGACAGACAGACAGACAGACAGACAGACAGAGTTACTTTCACATTTATAATATTAGTAGGGATTAGTAGGGATTTGTCAGAATCAAGAAATTCCGTAACGAAAAAACCTAACACCCCCACCCCGCCTACCATGTAGCGCGGCCGAGCGTTCGCTTAACGTGTATGTATATGGCACGACAGTACGAAGCTCGCACGGATCGAGACGAGCTACTCGGGAATGGACGAAAATGTAAGCAGCTGTTTGTGAGAAAGTATATAGTATCATAGAAAAAAACTTGAATTAAAATCAAAGAAAAAATACTGCATAAATAAATAAATAATTATAATTGCATAAGTTGAAAAAAATGCTATGCAATAGCTTAACCACGGCAGTCCCCGAGTGCCGCACGTTTTTATTCTATTTTTCGCATTCATTCAGTTCCATTCATTTTTTAAATATATATAGTGCATAAAAATTTAATGCGCCATCTTAGACCGCCCGCCATATTGGATTTAGAATGACATTAATCATTTGATGTGGTGCGTAAGAAATCATTGATCCGCCATATTTGTCGCCATGTTTGTTGAACGTCTGTCATATTGAATTAATATGAAATGTCGTCACTGAGTTGTCATGGCGTTGTGATTAAAAACATATTTATCTGACGAATTCAACTGCACCTAGTGAAATTCTGTTAATACTTACATACAAACATATGTGAAGTTAATGAAAAGCTTGTAAAAACTATATGAGATGAATAAATACTGACTTTTCTTTGAGATTAAATGAAATGTCTTTATTTTGTATAGGCCTGCGGGGGCACTTACAAATTGTCAGTAACATTTTTTTTCTTACACTACCACCGGATCGGAATACGACCTCAACTGAGAAGATCCGGCAAGAAACTCAGCGGGTTTGTCTTTTTTTCTTATTTATATCCATTTTTTTAATATTATTACAATCATGTTTTTTTTACATGGTAATGAAAGTTAGCTCCAGTATCTTGCCCTACAGTTCAGTAAAAGAGAGGCCTTTAAATAAATATAACTGGTTATAAACGCGACTCTGTTACCAAGTTTCCATTGTTTGTCGGTTTTAAAGAGTAATATTACAACCGAAATAACAACAAAGAGAAACATAAAAAACATCAAGACATAAAAACTATCCATCAGTCTTTTTAGGGTATGTAACCCTAAAAAGACTGATGGATGGTTTTTATGTTTACCCGGTAAACACCGAAACCTATTACTAAGACGTCGCTATCCGTTTGTCGGTTTGGCACTACATCGCGGTCCGTACGTCTGTCTTAGGCTGTGTCTCATGAACCATGATAGCTAAGAAATTGAAGTTGTTATAGATTATGTATTTCTGTTGCCGCTATTAGAATATATACTAAAAGTTGAATAAAAGATTAAGGTATTTAAGGGGAGCTTCCGCAAAACAAACGTGTTATTTGTTTTTTTTTATGATTATGATACGGAACCGTTTGTGCACGAGTCTCGCACTTAGCCGGTTAATTTTTATTTAATGAACCGTAATATGTACTTAAAATCTTCACATTGCATTCTCTTACATAATGAAAAAAATAAAAAATACTTTGTCATTCCTGAGAAGGGGTTTATCCCTTGAATATGACAGATGTGCTTTGCGCTGTAAACTTCAGCATTGCATTTATTCCTACGTCGGAAGGAGGGTGCAGCTTTCCGAGCGCATGAATGTTTCTTTTTTTTTTAAACACGCTTCCTACACTCAAAGCCTAGTAGGTCTTTCTCCTGTGGGCCAGAGAGCGCGCTGAACCCTCTCGGAGAAGGATCCGCCGCGGCCGCCAGTAACGACGCCCTGTAGTTCCGGGATCAGAATAGGGCTACGGCATCCCCTGCCTGTCGTAAGAGGCTAAAGGCCCAGCCGCCCATCTGGGAGGAGCCCGATGGGGCAACGCGCTCGGAGGATTCCGGTTGAAGTCGTTTTGAGATCCCGGAGTCCTCCTTTTCAGCGCCGAGGACAGCCACCGGGGGGGTTTTAGTGCGGTAAAAATCCCACATAACCCTGCGTCACTCCCACGGCGTCGGGTACCTTTTGAAGGTTTCCCCCTCGAAAACAAAAAAAAAAAGTCTTTCTCCTGTGTCATGGGTACCATGGACACACACAAGACGAATACACAAACACCCAGACCCAGAACACGAATCTAAACTCATCATTCAGATACCTGTCTGGCCGGGAATCGAACCCGGGACCCATTGCGCGTCAGACCGGTATGGTAACCGCTCCGCCACTCATCAAAACATAGCAAATATGATAAATTATAAATAATACAAATAAATTAATATGTATATAATGATTCCACAGAATCTAGAGCTAATCTAGAGCAGTGATAGCCTAATGGTTGAAACTTGCCCTCTCGATCGGGAGGTCCGAGGTTCAAACCCAGGCACGCACTACTGATTCATGTGCGTATTAGAAATTAATTATCCCTGTTTTTCGGTGAAGGAAAACATCTTGAGGAAACCTACACACCCGAGAGTTCTTTAAAAAAAAATGTTCTCGGAGGTGTGCGAAGTCTACCAATTCGCACTTGGCCAGCGCGGTGGACTATGGCCTAAAACTCTCATTCTGAGAGAAGACCCGTGCCCAGCAGTGGGACAATAATGGGTTGACGAGAGAATGATTCCACAGTGGGTAACTATAAATATAGAATACATACCATAGGCGCTAACTACACTCAAAAAACAAGACACGAAATATATCAAAAACATTTCAAAACAGGTCTTATCACTTAGAATTCTTAACTACGACTGCTATATATATTCCTTCCTTCATACGTTATTAATTTATCGCTTGGTTCTCGCTCGATTTGATAACAATTATATTAAGACTACGGACTACACACTACTATAATTATATTAGATGACCGGGCGAACTTCGTTCCACCTTTTTTTTTTGTTCTCGAGGGGGAAACCTTCAAAAGGTACCCGACGCCGTGGGAGCGACGCAGGGTTATGTGGGATTTTTACCGCACTAAAACCCCCCCGGTGGCCGTCCTCGGCGCTGAAAAGGAGGACTCCGGAATCTCAAAACGACTTCAACCGGAATCCTCCGAGCGCGTTGCCCCATCGGGGTCCTCCCAGATGGGCGGCTGGGCCCACCGCTCCGTCTAGTCTTTACGACGGTATGTGACCACACATACCGCCGTCCTTCCCGGGATTGCCTGACCGAACGGTTCGAGCTCCCACTCTAGCCGCCCGCAACCCTGGAAGCCCCTTTTAGTCGCCTCTTACGACAGGCAGGGGATGCCGTAGCCCTATTCTGATCCCGGAACTACAGGGCGTACTTCGTTCCACCTAACAACCTAACAGTCAAAAATCTAAAACTCTCAGTGTTTCTCCTCTATATTATCCTATCCTCTATATATCCTTTTACATCACTCTATCTATTAAATAAAACTGCGTTAAAATCCGTACCGTAGTTTTAAAGATCTAAGCGTACATAGGGACAGACAGCGAGAAGCGACTTTGTTTTATACTATGTGGTAATAATAATCTTAACTCTGTTATTAAAGACTGCACGGTAATAGATACATTTTCCTGGTGGTACAACCATTGTAATTCGACCGGGGAAGTACCACCGCCACACCTATTTCTAGCTTGAAGCATTTCTTGCGTTTCGATTGAAGGGTGTGGTTGCTGGCACACTTTTATATGAGGCGACCATCTCAGTTTTCAAGAGTAGCAACGCATCTGTGATTGACTTCAGATACTATCTATGTTCTAAATGAAAGTTACTTACATATGTCCATACGGCAGTGATCACTTCCCATCAATTGGTCTGCATGCTACACGCTTCACACGCTTTCTACACTCATAGCCCCACAGTAGGATTTTCCCCTGTGTCGTGGGTACCATGGACACAAACAAGACGAATACACAAACACCCAGACCAATAACAAGAATCTAAACTCATCATTCAGATACGTCTGGCCGGGAATCGAACCCGGGACCCATTGCGCGTCAGACCGGTGTGGTAACCGCTCCGCCACGCGGATCGACTCGCTCCTTTGTTATTTTGTATAAAAATCATCTTCCTCCTGAAGTATTCCCAGAGTGCTATGACATAGAGTTCTCTAAGAAAGGTGTAGGGAAAGCTATTTTAGAAGCTGGTCATGCATTGGCGACTCTTCTGGTGTTCCAAGTGCTTAAGTAACTTTGACTACTTTCCATCAGTAGCTTTTATCAGGCAGTAGATAAGGTCAGGTTAGTCTATATTAGTCAAAGAAGATTTCTATATTAGTCAAAGAAGAAGGAAAAATATTTAAAAAAAAGCGTAGGGTGCTTTTTAAGATATTATCGAAATGATAATCACTCTACTCATATCTGTCAATAAAATATCTATAACCATTGACACCATGCACCCCACGCTTTTTTTTAAATAAAATATTTTTTTTATTCACACTATTATTAATTTATATTCATTGAAATTTTTAACATTATTTTCTTAATTTAAATTTATTTTCTATTTTTTTAGTTCGGTTTTCTATAAAAAGCGTGTTTTTTAGTTATTTTTTAACTATTATTTATTTTCTACTTTTTAGTCAAATTAAAAAATGGAATAATTTTATCAAATTAGTGTATTGTCATCGGTGCTCAATAAATCTACAAAGTTTGAACGAAATCTGGCCGTTTAAAGTGGGTCAAAATCGCGCCCCAAAGAAGTCGGTTACAAACAAACATACAGGTGAAGCTAATAAAAAGCTAATAAAAAACCCGACTGATCAAACTAAAAAATGCATTTGGATATTTTAAATATAATTTACTATTTGAATCCCGCAGTATCGCCCGCGTTAACAAAAATCGATTGTCCCATGGGAATTCGAAATTTTCAGTAAAAAGTAGCCTATATGTTAATCCGGAGTATCAGCTAACGCCCTACAAAATTTTATGAATTTGGCAAAAGGAGATCTCCCGCCAGGTGATAGAGGCTAGGTGATCATGCCTGGGGAGCGGCCGTGCTCCGTCAGTCGTTATTCGGAACTTGTATATATGCAGGATTCTGAGAATGCTACGATAGCGTGTTTCAGAATACTAATAGCGCCATCTCTTGATGAGTAGCGGGAGGTCGCCACTATGAAAATCGCTCCAGCCGTTTACACGTGAAGAAGTAACAAACATACACACTCACAAACTTGCACATTTGTAATATTAGTATGATATGATTAAATTTAACATGTCGAAATAGTAACTATATACATTCTTGTAACGGTCTTTGTATTAGCGTAAAAAAGTAATAAAATAGGTAATTTAAAGGGGGTTTTTATACAACTAACGTAATTTTTGCCGCTTTTTATTGACAATGGTACGGAACCATTCATGCGAGAGTCCGACTCGCATTTGGCCAGTTTTATATCTATGTACCACAGGCACCATATTTAAAAAATATAACATATCACTGCATACAGAATTGATTCCAAAAAAATATAGCCTATGTCTTTTTCAAAATGGAGTCGATTACAAACACATGTCATCTATATATTAATACGTGAATCAAAAACTTGTGGGGCATTTTTAAGTAATACGCCGAGGACGGTTTAGTATGAAACTTTGCACGGTTATAGTGGACGTAGAGAAGGAGCGCCGAATGTTAAAATATTTGCGCATAGTTGATGTAGAGGGATAGCGCAATGCTAATATTTTTTTCAAATAATGCTTAAAACATACATAAAATTAACTAAAACATATTACACATACTAACGTGAATTTGTCACGAACACATAAATAATAAACGAAATAGGACATTCAATGTCTTACTATGAAAACACATAACGTCAGAAATGTCAGTGCCTTTGTCATAATACCCGCTATTGCTTTTAAATGTGGTTTAGCTAATTAAACCTCTTTTTATATATAACGGGCGCGTTCAATATTACTTGAAAATTATTACATTTTATTTGAATTAGAGAAATATTCACACACTTAAAAAAAAACACACTTTTAAACTCACAGTCCCACAGTAGGATTTTCTCCTGTGTCGTGGGTACCATGGACACACACAAGACGAATACACAAACACCCAGACCCAGAACAGGAATCTAAACATCCAGATACCTTGTCTGGCCGGAAAGACTCAATGTAAAAATTATATATTTTTTTTTTATCTGACTGAAGTAGCAAACGAGCATGCAGTCCACCTGATGGTAAGTGGTCACTGCCGTATGGACATCTACTTCATACAAAACATGGGTTCCTTCTGAAGTAAATCACAGATGCGTCGCTATTCCCGAGGACTATGGTGGTCGCCTCATGTGAAAGTGTACAACCACACCCTTCTATCGAAACGCAAGAACTGTTTCAGGCTAGAAATAGGTGTGGCGGTGGTACTTCCCCGGTCGAACTACACTGGTTCTACCACCTTCAAAAACATTATTATTATACTCCTTACAAAACATTATTTCATATTTATTTATTTACTTATAACATAAAAGCGTACTGTTTTTTCCTTGTCTATATATTAATACGTAAAGCAAAAACTTGTGAAGCATTTTAAAGTAATATAGCGCGGACGGATTAGTATGAAATTTTGCACGGTTATAGTGGACGTAGAGAAGGAGTGAAGAATGTTAATATTTTTTTCAAATAATGCATATAACATACATAAAATCAACTAAAAACAGATTACACACACTACCGTGCATTTGTCATAAACACATAAATAATAAACGAAATAGAACAGTAGTAGGCCTATGCATGTCCCTGTAGCTCCGGGATCAGAATAGGGCTACGGCATCCCCTGCCTGTCGTAAGAGGCGACTAAAAGGGGCTTCCGGGGTTGCAGACGGCTAGAGTGGGAGCTCGAACCGTTCGGTCAGGCAATCCTGGGAAGGACGGCGGTATGTGTGTACGCATACCGTCGTAAAGACTGGACGGAGCGGTGGGCCCAGCCGCCCATCTGGGAGGAGCCCGATGGGGCAACGCGCTCGGAGGATTTCGGTTTAAGTTGTTTCGAGATCCCGATGTCCTCCTTTTTAGCGCCGAGGATGGCCACCGGAAGGGTTTTAGTGCGGTAAAAATCCCACATAACCCTGCGTCGCTCCCACGGCTTCGGGTACCTTTTGAAGGTTTCCCCCTCGAGAACAAAAAAAAAGGACAGACAACCATTGAGGCAGAATAGTTCTCGAATGGAAACTACGTCTGGGTAAAAGACCAGGTGGGCTGATGACCCGAAGAAGACGGCGGGTAACCGCTGGATTCAGATGACTCAGACCGGTCAAAGTAGCTCAGATTAAAGGACTTTCCAAGGCTGATGGATGGATGAACAAAGTAAAGGGTCCTACTAGTATAGATATATCTGTCAAGTATATAAATGGACAGGTCAAAATGTCACACTTATCATGTAGATAAGAACCAATGGAATAATGTTAAGCAAAATCCATACGAACAATTATTTTTCCTTTATAAGTAGCGAATACCCGCGGCTTTGTTTGTGACTAGATTTTTGTCTAAAGAAATTAAAAATGTGTAAGTAATATTAATAGTAATTATTAATATTACTTACACCTTTTTCTTCAAGAATGAAATTAAATGAAATGTGTTTATTTTGCATAGGCCCTTTTTTTTGTTTTCGAGGGGGAAACCTTCAAAAGGTACCCGACGCTGTGGGAGCGACGCAGAGTTATGTGGGATTTTTACCGCACTAAAGCCTCCCCGGTGGCCGGGATTGCCTGACCGAACGGTTCGAGCTTCCACTCTAGCCGTCTGCAACCCCGGAAGCCCCTTTTATTCGCCTCTTACGACAGGCAGGGGATGCCGTAGCCCTATTCTGATCCCAAAGCTACAGGGACGTGCATAGGCCTATTACTGTTCTATTTCGTTAATTATTTATGTGTTTGTGACAAATGCACGGTAGTGTGTGTAATGTGTTTTTAGTTGATTTTATGTATGTTTTAAGGATTATTTCAAAAAAAATATTAACATTCCTCACTCCTTCTCTACGTCCACTATAACCGTGCAAAATTTCATACTAATCCGTCCGCGCTATATTACTTTAAAAAGCTTCACAGGTTTTTGCTTTACGTATTAATATATAGATAAGGAAAAAACAGTTCTACGCTTTTATCCAGGAAAACTATAATGTAAATTCGCGTGATCGAATAATAAACATATAAGTATATAACCTTTCACATAACATCATCTTAATTATGACCTGAGAGTACACGATAATTATTATGCGATAAATGTTTTACTGGTCATGTTTTCCTGCTTATCTGTGTCATTGTACAATTATTATTTATATTGTAATTTATATTACGATTTAATAATTTAATATTCAACTTAAAATCAACAGTCAAGTTTCATTTATTTTCAATATCAGTAAAAAAGTTACATATTTTATTGTGAATGACTCAAATTTTATTAATAAAGACATTATATGAAAATCTATGCCAACTTAAATCATACATAAAATATATATCTTCTATATTTTCAGTTTTTTATTATTACTTTACTTTATTATTAACGGTGGTAGAACAATGGTTTGATCGGGGAAGTACCACTGCCATACCTATTTCTAGCGTAAAGCAGTTTTTGCGTTTCGATGGAAGGGTGTGGTTGGCAGCACAATTTTATATGAAGCGACCATCTTGGTCTCCTGTCTAGCAACGCATCTGTGATTGACTTCAGATAGAACCCTTGTTCTGTGTAAAGTTATTTATAGGTGTCCATTTCCTTGGGCAGTGACCACTTACCATCAGGTGGACTGCATGCTCGTTTGCTACTTCAAATTTATAAAAAAAAACTTAAGTGCGTGTCGCACATAATAACTCACATTATTTACCGACTTATATTTATATAACTATCATATATATAAGCGTCACTGTTTATGTGTGTAAGTTGTGTGTGTGTCGAACAGAATGTATTTTTTTTAAAACTACATTTTTTTCTTTGTTTTGTTATATTAGTAAAACTTTTAAAGTACCTATTCATATTATAAGCTTAATAATAATGAAAACTTCAGGCAAGTTCGAATTGCCTTTTTACCCGAATACGTAAGAAAGAGTAGTAGTAAGGTAATGTTTGTATGTCCGTATGTATTAGTGTTATATTATTATAAATTTTATTATATGTCAATATTCGCATACGCGAGTATACACATGTTTTGCGAATATTTTATTTTATTTATTTTTACGTTTAAAGACATTTATTTCTCAAAAGATTTTACATAAAATCACTTACAGAGAAATTACAATATGAATATTAAAACAAACAATATTGATTAGCTAGCGTAGTGGCAGTTGTGGGTAGATAGATTGTTATTAAACTAAACTAGGTACAGAAAAAAATTCAAAGACAAATGTTGTTGTTTAAGGCGCATGACACAGTGAAAGTTATTATTGAATTATTATATAGCGTTTTATAGTATTTTTTTTTTTGATAACATATATTTTTATTTTATTATCATTTATAGCTTATTTTTTTTTTTAACATCCAATTTATTATTGTTAATTTATTTAAATTATTTATGAAAACTCATTTATGATATAGTTTTTTAATAACTTTTTAAAAATTGGAAGCGATCTCGCATCTTTTATATTTGTAGGCAATTTATTGTAATATTGCGCTCCTTCATACAAAATACTTTTTTTCCCATAGTTAGTTCTAAAAGGTTGTAAAGATATATTATTGGCGTGTCTAGTAATTATTTTTTGGAATTCAAAGTTTTTTGTAAATGTTATTTGTGTTTGAACATCTTTAGTCAAAATTTTTCTAACCAGTATACAGATATTATATTTATGTATTTGAGATAAATTCATTAATTGGGTTTCTTTATATATTTTTGCCGTTGATGTTAAATAGTGATATCGAAATAAGATTTTTATGAGTTTGTTTTGTGTAGATTGTAAATTTATCAAATTACTTTTGGCTGCTGCTCCCCACACTTCAACTAAATATTCAAGATGAGTTTTAACTAATGAATTATATATAGTGTAACGAACATGTCTCGGGAGGCATTGTGTTATACCTTTAAGAGCACCTGTTAGAGATGACAGTTTTTTTCGAACTTTTTGAATATGTTGTTTCCAGGTTAACTGATTATCTAGAACTAAGCCTAAGTATTTTTCTGAGGTAACTTTCTTTATTTCTTGATCATTAATCAAAAGGGGACTGTGATTGTAAATTTTTTTGTTCTTAGCAGCAAAAATGATGTAATTAGTTTTGAAGGAATTTATTGTAAGTAAATTACATTGCAACCAGTTCTGCAATATTACTAAATCGTGTTGAGCTTCTCTCACTACAGTTTCTATAGAGTGTCCATAATAAAATAAACTAGTATCATCAGCGTAAAGTGAAATATCTCCTTTTAGTCCGATCTCATGTATGTTATTTATGTATATTAAAAATAGTAATGGCCCTAAGATGGAACCTTGTGGCACACCATAAGTTAACAGGCGACGTTCACTTTCATAGTTGTCAATTTTCACTATTTGGTACCTATTTGTCAAGTACGATTCCATAATTTGATGTGCTTTGCCCGTTATACCAATGGTCCTTAGTTTATGTAAAAGCAATTTGTGACTAACAGTGTCAAAGGCTTTCTTAATATCGATGAACAATCCTAGTGCTATTTGTCGTTTGTCAATACTGAGTCTTATATTAGTGATAAGATCGATAACCGCAGATAATGTATTACTTTTAGGTCGAAAACCATATTGTTTTTCGTATAGGAAATCGTTTGTTTTGAGAAATTTATTCAACCGGTCATGTAGAATTTTTTCAAATATTTTTGATAATACTGGTAGGACTGATATTGGTCGATAGTTGCTAGGGTCTTTTTTGTTTCCAGACTTATGAATAGGACTGACTTTTGCTATTTTCAGAGTATCAGGAAATTTTCCTTCATTGAGACATTTATTTACGCATTTTGCTAAACTCTCAGCTATAACACTTTTAACACATTTTATAACTTTGGTTGTGATCCCGTCTATACCCGAGCTTGTATTTGAATCTAAATTATTTATTATTTTTATGATTTCCTGTGCATTTGTTGGTTCCAGGTCTGTTAAAGTATTTTTATTATTTTTAAACGTGTTACATGATGTTATGTTTGAAAAGGTATGAAATTTTGTAGGTATTTTATCAGCAAGCTTGCTTCCTATGGTAGCAAAGTAAGAATTAAAACAGTTGCAGATTTCTTTTATATTTGTAAGCAAACCGGATGATGATAAGAGTTTTAATTGTGTGTGATTAGTTTGAGTTTTATTATTAGTGAGTTTATTTATAAATTGCCACATTTTTAAAGGGTTCTTCTGATACTTCTTAAAGCTATTGTAATAGTATTTATTCTTAGCTGATTGGATTTTAGAGTGTGTAATGCTTCTTTGCTTGGTGAATTCAATCCTTAGTTCTTTATTCTCTGGCGTGTGTTTTAATTTATACCAAAGCTGATTTCTCTTATTTATTGCGTTAATCAAGCTACTTTCTATCCATTCTTTACATGGAGGATTTTGTATCTTTGTTTTTACTATTTGACTATTTCTAATTGCGCATAATAGTGAAGCTTCTAATTCATCATATTTCTCGATATGCGATGTTTTAATATTATTTTCAATAGTCTTATATAGTTCAGTATAGTTCATTGATACATATTGGATTCTTTTAGGGCGTTCGGTGCAGGATCTGTTGATCTCCAGATACAATTGTTTATGGTCAGTGAGACCGGATTCAATAATAGATAATTTAAACGTATTATCATTTAAGTTCGAACAAACATAATCCAGTATAGCTTTTGAAGACGCTGTTTCACGTGTACAATACTCACTGCTGATTTTGTTTAATATCGCAATCCCATTCTCCTTGAGAATTGCTTTGTAGTCCTTAACAGATCTATCGTTGTGATTAATTAGGTTTAGATTAAAATCACCAAATATGATAGTTCGTTTCCGTTTTTGTAAATGTTGGCTATAATCATCGAGGAAATTAGAGGCATTAGCAGCGGGCTGTTTGTAAATAACCCCTACGTCAAGGGAAAGTGCAGCTATATGTACCCATAGGAAATGGTTTCCATCTTTATACTGTTCTTCTAATAAATTATGTTTGATACTGTTGTGTATGTAAAGAGACACTCCGCCACCTCGTGAATTTATTCTGTGGTTAAAATAGTGTGTGTAGTTAGGTAATCTGAGACGCTGTCCTTCCTCCTCATTTTTTATCCAAGTCTCTGTCAGGGCTATGATATGAACAATTTATTTTTATTTATTTCACATGCCAACAGCATTACATACAAACATTTTACAAATCACATAATGTACACATCACGTATGTGAGCCAATTACAGGCATGTACAACATTTATAATTTTGAATTGTAGTGCTTTGCAAACAAAGGTCGTCAAATCTACTCGGGAGTAACAACGCATCTCTGATTGACTTTAGATAGAACCTATGTTCTATATGAAGTTGATTACAGATGTCGCAGGGCGGCAGTGACCACTTACCATCAGGTGGACTGCATGCTCGTTTGCTACCTCGTTTTCTACTTCTTTCTTCTTCCATAAAAAAAACACACGTGCGTACAAAGTACACATGTCAGAAGTGAAACTTCTTTGGCGAACTAATTTATAAATCTTGTTTATATTTATACAAATCTAAAACTTTAAATTTCCAAGATTAAGAGGAAGGGAAAAAGGCGTGATACGACGTTCGCTCTGTCTCACTTTTTCTCTCAATCTTTCTCACTCGCTTGCTCCCTACTCTCACTCCACGGCTAGTTGCTCATGCTACGTTCGCCCTGTCTTACTCTCTCTCAATCGGTCTCGATCACTCTCTCTCTCTTTTCCGACACTTCCGTTGTATACCGGCGTGACGTTTCATCTGTAAAAATTTTACCCTCATGCGCCTAAAGAAGTTTCACTTCAAAAAATGAATATTTGTCTGTATGTCCTCTATAGAATCGTAAACTATTTATTTGATCATGTGATGATCTTTGGCAACCTTGTTATTCATGAGCTCGTGAAGGTTTCTGCTGTATTTTTTTTGTGATGGCGAAGCAACGTGCACAAGGTACAGCTAGTTATATGTAAAATGAATGTTTGTCTGTATGTCTTTCATAGAATCGTTATTTATTCATGTGATGATCTTTAGCAAAGTTGTTATTCATGAGCTCGCGAAGGCTTCTGCTGTTTTTTGTGGTGGCATAGCAGCGCAGTCAGGTTACAGCTAGTAACTCATATAATATACTATGAAGTATGACGCCTTAAAGCGAAACTCGTAAGAAGTGTTAAATAAAATATGCTATAAAACTATCAAAACTACTACATAACACATACTACATTCATGGATTTTCGTCGCATCAAAAATAATTTCCAAGAAATGGAGACACGCCCATACTTACCTACAAACGCACACACATGCACACAAACACACACACACACACACACACATACGACATATATAAGAGTACACACACACACACACATATACACACGCTCGAAACGTCACCTCCGTCTGACGTATTGGAGGAAAAAAAGTGTCCAGTAGCCGTGTAAGCTATAGTTACTAGATAAGACTCAATGATTATATTATATAAACTTTATTTTCGCTTGTTAACTAGCTTATCAGTTGTATGGAAATCCAAACTGTATTTATGAATGATTGCGGAGACAAATCAGTGTATTCTAAGGTCGGCTGCCTTACAGTTGCGTTCAATATAAGGAAAAAAAGTCACACGAGTTACGCAGTCGAGTACTTGTTTCATTTTTAACCAATATACGTGTAGAAAGGTAAGAATTTTAAATTTATGTCTTATTTTTTTTTATCTGACTGAAGTAGCAAACGAGCATGCAGTCCACCTGATGGTAAGTGGTCACTGCCGCTCATGGACACCTGTAATCAACTTCGTACAGAACATGGGTTCTATCTGAAGTCAATCACAGATGCGTTGCTACTCCCGAGGACTATGATGGTCGCCTCATGTAAAAGTGTGCCGGCAACCACTCCCTTCCATCTCGCGCAAGAAATGCTCCACGCTAGAAATAGGTGTGGCGGTGGTACTTCCCCGGTCGAACTACACTGGTTCTACCACCTTAAAAATGTCTTATATTTATATTTTACTTTTCTTAATAACAAATATGGCGTATCTTATAATAATGTTGTTCTTATTTTTAAGACAATTTAATTAACAGTAGAGCATGCTTATCAGATGTTAAGTGGCTGGTCGATTTTTAAATTTTAGAGACATTTTTAGTAAATAAATAAATGTCTTTTTAATATAAATATTTTGTTTAACATAAAATCACTTTGTCGACATAATTTGGGTGGTTTATAATTGTCTTCTATTTTTGTTTGCACTGCGGCCCCTTGGGGGCGCAATACTTTAAGGGGGCATAAAAAAATTAAATAATACTAGTATACAGTATCAAATGCGTATTTTATCATTCAAAAAGTCATTTACAATACATTTTATAAGATTTATGATTGATGTAAACCTTTTCTTGAATACTTTATTGTTTATATTGGTATTTTGTGAGCAGTGATAGCCTAATGGTTGAAACTTGCCCTCTCGATTGGGAGGTCCGAGGTTCAAACCCGCCACATTTTATTCTAAAATTATGTGCGTATTAGAAGTTAATTATTACTGCTTTTCGGTGAAGGAAAACATCGTGAGGAAACCTACACACCCGAGAGTACTTTAAAAAAAAAAGATCTCGGAGGTATGTGAAGTCCACCAATTCGTACTTGGCCAGCGCGGTGGACTATGGCCTATACTCTCATTCTGAGAGAAGACCCGTGCCCAGCAGTGGGACAATAATGGGTTGACGAGAAACGAGAGATTGGTATTTTATTTAAAAACAAACATTTTAATTTGTTTGTTGTTCTTTCGAAAAATGATAAACTAGGGTTATAAGGCGAGCTGCCAATTAACTCGGAGTTAAGACAATAATTAGTGCAGATATGAATGAAAGATATACAACAACTTTAAAGAAGAACTGTTTTCCAATTGAGATACCAAATAACACTAATATTATAACAGCGGCTAAGTGTGAATGGCACTCGCGCACGAGGGGTTCCATACTTCCTTCTGTACATCCTTAAATAGTTATTTTGTTCTGTTATATCGGCAACAGAACTACATCATCTGTGAAAATTTCAACTATTAAGATTCATGAACTGTCTGGTGACAGACAAACAGACGGACGAGTATCGAAAGGGTTCCGTTTTCACCCTTTGAGTACGGAACCCTGAAAATTGACCTAGAAAATTGTTTACAAATTTCAAATTTAGTTATCGAATCATAATCACGACAACCCGCGTGGCGCAGCGGTTACCATATCGGTCTGACGCGCAATGGGTCCCGGGTTCGATTCCCGGCCAAACAGGTATCTGAATGTTGAGTTTAGATTCTTGTTCTGGGTCTGGGTGTTTGTGTATTCGTCTTGTGTGTGTCCATGGTACCCACGACACAGGAGAAAATCCTACTGTGGGGCTATGAATGTAGAAAGCGTGTGTATGTAAATAAACAAAAAAAAACATAATTTTTTATAAGGTAGAAACAGCGTAGTTCGAACGGGGAAGTACCACCGCCACGCTCATTTCTAGCGTAAAGCATTTTTTGCGGTCGAAACGGTGTGGTTGCTGGCACGCTTTTATTTGAAGCGACCATCTCAGACCTCGGGAGTAGCAACGCATCTGTGATTGACTTCAGACAGAACCCATGTTCTATATGAAGTTACTCACAGATGTCCATGGACAGCAGTGACGAACCATCAGGTGGACTGCATGCTCGTTTGCTACTTCAATAGATAAAAAGAAAAAGTGTGTGTGTATTTATGCACACGCGTTAGAAGATTTTGAAGGTGGTAGAACCAGTGTAGTTTGACGGAGGAGGTACCACCGCCACACCTATTTTTAGCGTGAAGCATTTCTTGCGTTTCGATGGAAGGATGTGGTTGCCGGCACACTTTCACATGAGGACCATCATAGTCCTCGGGAGTAGCAACGCATCTGTGATTGACTTCAGATGGAACCCATGTTCTGTACGAAGTTGCTTACACATGTCGCAGGGCGGCAGTGACGAACCATCAGGACTGCATGCTCGTTTGCTACTTCAGTCAGATAAAAAAATGCGTTAGAAGTTATACTTCTTGGCGTAACAAGATAAAAATCTTTTAATTTTTTTGCTTTCCCCTTAAACTAAGTTTGTAGAAAAAACGGCACTAACTATAAAGAATGTGTTAAGTGTTTAGTTTCCGTAACTCTCCCTTGTTTTCAGATGAAGTACCTGATCGTTCTCTGTTTACTTGGTGCTATGGTCGTCCACCACTACGCAGGTAACCTGGATTTTTATAACGCTTTTGCACTAGTTCCAGACTATAACATTCTCTGTGTGACGTAGGTGCCGAGGGCACATATTCACCCACACAGTAACGAAATGAAATATCTTTATTTTGCATAGGCCTTTTTTTTTGACGAGAAGGAAACCTTCAAAAGCCGTAGCCTTGGGTGAGACTCCGGGTTATGTGCGATTTTTACCTACTAAAACCTCCTCGGTGGCCTTCCTCTGCGATTGTAGGGGAACCCGGGATCTCCGGCGCCCCTCAGAGGCTTATTTCTTGGAGGACGTGTACCATCTCTCTTCACCATCCGGTGCTTACGGCGATATGTAGCCACACATGTGTGGTTGCCGGCACACTTTTATATGAGGCGACCATCATAGTCCTCGGGAGTAGCAACGCATCTGTGATAGACTTTAGGTAGAACCCATGCTCTTTATGAAGTTGATTACAGATGTCTATACGGCAGTGACCACTTACCATCAGGCGGACTGCATGCTCGTTTGCTACTTCAGTGAGATAAATATATACATATATATATTCTTAGTCCTCGGGAGGTCCGAGGTTCAAACCCAGGCACGCACCAATGATTTATGTGCGTATTAGAAATTAATTATCACTGCTTTTCGGTGAAGGAAAACATCGTGAGGAAACCTACACACCCGAGAGTTCTCAAAAAAAAAGTTCTCAGAGGTGTGTGAAGTCCACCAATTCGCACTTAGCCAGCGTGGTGGACTATGGCCTAAACTCTCTCATTCTGGGAGAAGACCCGTGCCCAGCAGTGGGCCAATAATGGGTTGATGCGATATATTTTTCCAGCACCAGCCCCAGACGTAGAGACATGCAAGAGACCGACGGGAGAAAGTGGAGTGTGTTTACCTTACTGGAAGTGTCACAGCAACTACTCTGTTATCACCGACGGTTCAGGCATGATTGATATCAGGTAAGTAAGGTCGTGAAAACACTTGATAGTAACAGTGATAGCCTAATGAAAAGGTCCAAAGTTCAGACCCAGGCAGGCACCACTGATTTTTCTAAAAAAAATAAAGAGCAGTGATAGCCTAATGGTTGAAACTTGCCCTCTTGATCGGGAGGTCCGAGGTTCAAACCCAGGCAAGAACCACTTTTTTTTTAATTATGTGCGTATTAGAAATTAATTATCACTGCTTTTCGGTGAAGGAAAACATCGTGAGGTAACCTACACAACCTAAGAGTTTGAAAAAAAGTTCTCGGAGGTGTGTGAATTCCACCTATTCGCACTTGGCCTAAACTTTCTCATTCTTAGAAAAGAACTGAGCCCAGCAGTGGGACAATAATGGGTTGACGAGACGAGAGAAAAACATTTGACCACCACAAAATATTACCAGAGCTGATAAAATGATAAAATGATATTTTTTTGAAAAATAACGTCATAAAGAAGTTTCACTTATTACGAGTGTACGCTAGTACACGCACATATTTTTTTATATGGCAAAACAACGTTTATCGGGACAGCTAGTAAACATATAATAATTTATTTGTATTGTGTTCTAGGGCTAATAGCGGTGCCTGTGCATCCTACATGGACGCCTGCTGTATACCACCCAAAAAGGATGATACCGATGTCACGCCCCCTCCTACACCACCAGCGGTTAGTACCTTCTACTTTAGCTCTTATCGTTACACGACCGCGTCAGAAAGAGGTTGGATTCTCCGAATCTTCTCAGTTGAGGTCGTGTTCCGATCCGGTGGTAGTGTAAAAAAAATGTAACTGATTTTTTTTTTACATTTTTAAGTGCCCGGTAGGCCGATACAAAAAAATGTGTGCGTGTACTAGCGTACACTCGTAAGAAGTGAAACTTCTTTATGACGTTATTTTTCAAAAAATAATTTACTATATGCAACTTTACAGAAATTGGTTAAATAAAGTTAAATTAGATAAAGTTTAATAAAAGGCTTTTATTAAACTTTATCTAATAATCTAATCTATAATAATCTATCTAATATCACGCGTGGTAGGGATAAGAAAAAGATGGCGCGTAACGGAATAAAAAAGATGGCGCGTAACGTAACGTAACGTAACGTAAAAATGTTACACAAAATTTAAAAACAACCCCGATAAAGAAGTTTCACTTTAAAAAATGTTTTATTGATTAAATAACAGTTACAAAACAAGACGCAAAGGCCCCTGTATTGGGTTGGATTCCCGTATTACTGGGCACCCCGCTCATCACCAGGGCAAGTAATTTAATCAATTATATGCACAATACAATGTTTCACTAATTTCAGTATGTATAAGCAACATTATTATAAGCATGAATGTGTTTGTGTGTGTGTACGAGCGTGCGTGCGTGTAGAATAGAAAAATAGAAAATAGTTTATTTCTCATAAAATGGTTTCATCTTAGAAACTACAGTTAAGGCATCCTTTTAAGTAAATATTTACCTGTGCCAGGATACCCCGCTCTTCCTTTATATGTATAAGGTATTACAAAGACAAGTTAAGTTACATAGAAACTATCCTATTTTCTTAATTAAATTTTAATGTATGTGTGTGTGGGTGTTAGCGTGCGTGCGTGCGAACGCGTCCACGTGTGATGTGTGTGTGAGTGCGTTTGTATGTGTGTGCGTGCGTGCGTGCGTGTGTGTGCGTGTGTGTGTGTGTGTGTGACAAAATAAAGACATATTTTCATATCATTTAATAATTGTAACATACATGCGTTCGAAAAATATTACTCTCTTTCTAACACAGTGTGCCCGAAACAAAATACCCGACAGTATTATTTTGTTTTAGCAGTCGTGTTTTATTTTTATTAGCTTTTTATTAGCTTCACCTGTATGTTTGTTTGTAACCGACTTCTTTGGGCGCGATTTTGACCCACTTTAAACGGCCAGATTTCGTTCAAACTTTGTAGATTTATTGAGGACCGATGACAATACACTAATTTGATAAAAGTATTCCATTTTTTAATTTGACTAAAAAGTAGAAAATAAATAATAGTTAAAAAAAACTAAAAACACGCTTTTTATAGAAAAATGAACTAAAAAATAGAAAATAAATTTAAATGAATTTAAATTAAGAAAATAGTGTTAAAAATTTCAATGAATATAAATTAATAATAGTGTGAATAAAAAAAAAATATTTTATTTAAAAAAAAGCGTGGGGTGCTTTTTAAGATATTATCGAAATGATAATCACTCTACTCATATCTGTCAATAAAATATCTATAACCATTGACACCATGCACCCCACGCTTTTCTTAAAATAAAATATATTTTTTATTCACACTATTATTAATTTATATTCATTAAAATTTTTAACACTATTTTCTTAATTTCAATTCATTTAAATTTATTTTCCATTTTTTGGTTCGGTTTTCTTTAAAAAGCGTGTTTTTTAGTTTTTTTAAACTATTATTTATTTAATGATAATTTCTTATTTCAATAGCCCGAAGGTTGCGGTCAGTGGAACAAAGATGGCGTTGGCTTCAAAATTATAGGCGATACCGACGGGGAGGCCCAGTTTGGAGAGTTCCCTTGGATGTGCGCCATTTTAGAGTAAGTAAGCCAGCACTTGAAGAAGATAGCGGGAAACCCAACGTTTAGAGGGCTTAGGACCGGTTGGAGTGACGGTAATTAGGGGAGGCCTGTGTCCGGCTGTAGACCTCAAAAGGTTGATCAATGGATGATGGAAGCCGGTTGCAAAAGGCTTTTTTCAAGGTGTTAAAAAGCATTAAATTAAAAAAACACGCTTTCCACACTCATAGCCCCACAGTAGGATTTTGTCATGTGTCGTGGGTACCATGGAGACGCAAGACGAATATACAACCACCCAGATTCAGAACACGAATCTAAACTCTTCATTCAGATACCTGTCTGGCCGGGAATCGCACCCGGGACCCATTGCGCATCAGACCGGTATGGTAACCGCTCCGCCATGCGCGTCGTCACTTAAATAACAACAAAATTCAGGTTGCTGAAACTGAAAAGAGAAATATATTTTTATTGATATACCAACAGAATCACCTGTGCTTCGCTTCAGGACTTAAATGTCAAAAAATAGCTGCTATCTATGTACCGTTCACTAAGTATCAGGAACTAAGGTAACAGTTTTGCGGGGAAAGGTAGCGTACGAAAACCAAACCCAATGAGTGCTAGTTTAACACTGATTTATTGATATAAGACACGTAAAAAGTGCTTACTATAAAATGATATTCGTATGAAGGAAAATGTTTGCATGTGTGCAAGTAAAGCACTCACATACGTAAAATAGTCACGTGTATGTGCAGTAGCTCGTACAATCTATAAATAGTTCAAAATATCGAAATCAAAAAGAGCATTTACACTGACCAGCACCATCCTTGCAAAATCAGACCAGCGTTTTTTTATACATGATTGAAGTAGCAAACAAGCATGCAGTCCACCTGATGGATGGCCACTGCCGCCCTTGGACATTTGTAATCAACTATATACAGAAGATGGGTTCCATCTGAAGTCAATCACAGATGCGTTGCTACTCCCGAGGACTACGACGATCGCCTCATGTGAAAATTTGCTGGCAACTTAATCTAAAGGTCATAAGCAAACTCACTTTTTAAATAAAACAAATATTTAATAAACAATTTTACTGAGTATTGTGGAGCCCTCATTAGTCTTTACGACCATACCACCGCCACACTTTGAAGCATTTCGCTTAAATATAAGGTGATTATTATTATTATTTTAACTTTTACATGAGGTGACCGCCATAGTCCTCGGGAGGAGCAACGCATCTGTGATTGACTTCAGATGGAACCCCCCATGTTCTGTATGAAGTTGAATACAGACGTCCATGGGCGGCAGTGACCACTTACCATCGGGTGGACTGCATGCTCGTTTGCTACTTCAGTCAGATAAAAAAAATATAGTAAACGAGTAAGCCCTCTTACGCACTTGCGGTTAAGCGCGGGCGCGGTAGACTCACGCGCGCTTAACCGCGCCCGCGGTTATCCGCTAGTGCGTAAGAGAGCTTACTTTGGTCATAAGCAAACTTGTTGTTTAAATTATAAAATATATATAACGAAGTGAGTGACGTCAGGATGGTCGAGGTCTTTACTATTATTCATTCTTGATGATTTCAAGTAAAACACAGGAGTAAACAATTGAGGAGGTCCGATCGCTTCGACGCGTAAACAAGAAATCTTTTTCTACCGGCGTTTGCTCGCCTTTTTATAACAATGTTTGGTGGTTTGACAATAACAATTTTATCGAGGGTAAACTAAATTACAATTCTAAAAATCATTAAATGTTGTTAATTCAATAAACAAACAATTTTCGATCTTTAAACTAACTAAAATAATTATTATCGGCGACGTGTTTTTCATAAATACGCGTTGTCGCGCCAACATATATATTTTTATGTTATGTTATTAATATTTACTGAGATTTCTGGACCCATCATTAGTCTTATTGACCGTACCAACCTGAAGCATCGGGCTTAAATAACAATCATCTGTTGCAGATTTAAAATGATCAAGTTCCAGAAAGACACTAAACCGGGGCCTAACCCTGGCGGCTTCCTTGGTGGCGGCTCCCTCATCCATCCGAAGGTGGTGCTCACTGCCGCCCACAACGTGGTTGGCAAGACGACGCTGCTGGTCCGCGCTGGAGAGTGGGACACCCAGAACACCAAGGAACCCTTCCCACACCAAGAGCGGAATGTTGCGAAGATTGTCTCACACGAAGAGTTTAATGGCAGTAAGTTTTTTGAAGTGAAACTTCTTTAGGCGTAATGAAGGTAAAATTTTTACAGATGAAACGTCACGCCGGTATGCAACGGAAGTGTCGGAAAAGAGAGAGAGAGTGATCGAGACCGATTGAGAGAGAGTAAGACAGGGCGAACGTAGCATGAGCAACTAGCCGTGGAGTGAGAGTAGGGAGCAAGCGAGTGAGAAAGATTGAGAGAAAAAGTGAGACAGAGCGAACGTCGTATCACGCCTTTTTCCCTTCCTCTTAATCTTGGAAATTTAAAGTTTTAGATTTGTATAAATATAAACAAGATTTATAAATTAGTTCGCCAAAGAAGTTTCACTTCTGACATGTGTACTTTGTACGCACGCATGTTTTTTGTCCACCAATTCGCATTTGGCCAGCGCGGTGGACTATGGCCTAAACTCTCATTCTGAGAGAAGACACGTGCCCAGCTGTGGGACAAGGGTGGGCCAACAAGGTGAGCTCTGTAACAAATAATATAGAACAGGGGAAATTGAAGTCAATCACAGAGTTCTGTCTGCAGTCAATCACAGATACGTTGCTCGCCTAAGAGCTGATGATGTTGTTTGTATGAAGAGTTGCAGGTCTGAGATGATCGCCTAATATAAATTGAGCCATTTGGTGATAGTACCGTAGATTCGCAAGAATTGTGTGAATGTTTCGCGACGTAGAACTTCATCCAATCCAATTTTAGTATCCAATTTTAGTACAACTGCAGTTGGAAGATCAAAAAAACATCGCGATTTTTTTACATTTTACCATCTTCTACACTACTCCTACAAAAAAAAGAAAAATAAACGACGACACTACTCCTACAACGGCGCTAAAAAAAACGCGCATCACTCGGGGACTGCCGCGGTAAAGCTATTGCATAGCATTTTATCTACTTATGCAATTATAATTATTTATTTATGCAGATTTTTTTCTTTGATATTGATTCAAGTTTTTTCTTCGATACTATATACTTTCTCACAAACAGCTGCTTACATATCCGTCCGATTTCCGAGCAACTCATCTCGATCCGGGCGAGCTTCGTACTGTCGTACCATATGATTTTTTTTATTGAGGGAGAAACCTTCAAAAGGTACCCGACACTGTGGGAGCGACACAGGGTTGTGTGGGATTTTTACCGTACTAAACCCCGCCAGGTAGCCGTCCTCGGCGCTATAAAGAGGACTCCGGGACCTCCTAACGAACGCAGCCGAAATCCTCTGAGCGTGTTGTCCTATCGGGCTCCTCCCAGATGGGCGGATGGCCCCACCACCCAATACGATGCGACCACACATACCACCGTCCTTCGCGGGATCGCCTGGCTGGACGGTTCAAGCTCCCACTCTAGCCGCCCGCAACCCCGGAAGCCTCTTTGAGCCGCCTCTTACGACAGGCAGGAGATACCGTAGCCCTATTCTAATCCCGGAACTACAGGAACAATGACCAAATATTATTATTTACATTACGATTTTGCATCTTTTCAGACAACTTGTTCTTTGACGTAGCCGTGCTCATTCTCGAAACGCCGATGGACCTTGCCCGCCACATATCGGTGGTCTGCCTCCCACCCCCCCTACAAAGCGTCGAAAGTGGCACCAAGTGCTCTGCGTCGGGCTGGGGGGCAAATAAATTTGGAAAGGAAGGCCAGTACCAGGTTATTCTGAAGAAGGTAAGCCAAGTAAGATGTGACTAGTCAAGGCCTCGGACGTTTTTGTGAGCCCAAGCCAGGGTTGCCAACTCTCAAAAATGTATCACCCTAAAGCCTCCATAAAAACCCCTGAAATCCTCAAAATGAATTGGAATTTCTGGCACCCTCCCGTTTTTCTGAATCAGGTCGTAGGTCTTCCTGACGATGAAAAAGAAATCGTCATCGGGTGTAGTGCATGGCCTTTTTTTGTTTCGCCTAGGGGCATGATCCATGTAGCCTGGCGGGAGATCTCCCTTTTAAAGCACCTATACGTTGTAGTTATAAAACCAATACAAATAGACCAACCCCATCCCACTTTTTTATCCCCTAAATCTGGGGGAAATACCCTAACTTGTCAACCCTGGCCCAAGGAAGAATCCCGTATATTATCCGACTGTTTCAGAAGAGAGGGTAACGTTTTTCGAGCGTATGTGTGTATGTATGAACATACATATTTATTTGGCACGAGTTACAGCCCAAACGGTTTGACGGCTTGTCGTCAACCCATTATTGTCACACTGCTGGGCATCGGTCTTCTCTCAGAACGAGAAAGTTATAGGCCATAGTCCACCGCGCTGGCCAAGTGCGAATTGGTGGACTTCACACACCACCGAGATTTTTTTTAAGAACTTTCGGGTGTGTAGGTTTCCTCACGATGTTTTCGTTCACCGAAAAGCAGCGATGATTAATTTCTGATACGCAGAAAAATCAGCCATGCATTCCTGGGTTTGAACCTCGGATCTCCCGGGCAAGTTTCAACCATTAGGCTGTCATTACTCTATCAAAGGACAAACTACCCGCAAATTTTAGTTTAAGCTGTGTTACTGTTTTATATCCTTAGTTTTTGCCCAGGTAAACGTTCCTGTGGTAGACCACGATAAATGCGAGGAAGCTCTTTCAAAAACACGTTTGGGATACTACTTCGAGCTGGATGCTGGATTCATGTGCGCTGGAGGTGAACGCGGAGTGGACACTTGCAAGGGAGATGGCGGCTCACCACTCGTCTGTCCTATTGCGGTAAGTACCACTTAAAAGTAACAGTTTGATGTGAATTATTCGAAGAACTATATCACGTGGTAGAACCAGTGTTCAACCGGGGAGATGCTTTGATGTGAATGATTCGAATAATTTGGGTAAATCCAGTGTAGATTGACCGGGGAGATACCAACGCTGCACTTTGTTTACGTAAAACAGTTTTGCGATTCGGTCCTTGTACCGAAAAATGCAAAAAATGAAAAATCTTTTCTTCTGCATGCAGATAACATTCTTTTGATGCATTGGTGCAAAAGCACAATATCAATTAATACCTTTATTATGAAGAAAGAAATTATGGCCTTATTTCAACAAATACATGTGGTAAAACCGGTGTAGTTCGACCGCCACCGCCACGCCTATTTCTAGCGTGAAGCAATTCTTGCGTTTCGGTGGAAGTTTGTGGTTGCCGGCACACTTTTATATGAGGCGACCATAATAGTCCTCGGGAGTAGCAACGGATCTGTGATTGACTTCACACAGAATCCATTTTCTATTTGAAGTTGCTTACAGATGCCTATGGGCGGTGACCACTTGTCTTGTCTCATCGGGTGGACTGCATGCTCGTTTGCTGTTTCGATCAGATAAAAAAAAATGCCCAACAGTTCGAAAAGGGGGGTACCACCGCACCTATCTCCAGCGTAAAGCAGTTCTTGCGTTTAGTTGAAAAAGTGTGGTTGCCGGAACACTTTTATAAGGTCATCTCAGTCCTTGGAAACAGTAACACATCTGCGACTGACTGTAGATCCTTGTATACTATGAGATGCTTACATGTCCATGGGCAGGACGGGCTACCTGATGGAAAGTAGTCAGCGTCGCCTATGGACACTCCCAACACCAGATGAGTCGCCAATGCATCGCCGGCTTTGAAGGAGAGCTCTGTTCGCACCTTTCTTGAAGAACCCCATGTCATAGCGCTCTGGGAATACTCAGGAAGCTCATTCCACAACTTGCACGTCCGTGGCAAAAAATAATGTAATAAAACGTAGGAGTGGTAACGAATTATTTTTTGTCCACAGGGTAATACGGACAGATATATCCAAAGAGGCATAGTATCATGGGGAATTGGCTGCGGGGAGGAAGGAACTCCTGGGGTCTACACGGATGTCGCTCAGGTCCGGGATTGGATAGATGGAAAGGTCAAAGCTGAGGGCCTAGACCCCAAAGTATACACTGCTTAAGTTAGGCCTAAATAAAAAATAATGATATAATAAATATATGTATATGAATGCTATTGTTTTATTAACATGTTTCTATTAGTTTTGGTGGTATGTATATTATCAAGGACCGGTGACAATGCAATAATATAAAAAAAATCATCCCGATTTATGGAGTTTACTCCTTAAAAATCGTTTTTCATATATAAGGGCCCGGTGTGAGAAAAATAAGAGTAAAATCTACTGATGAATGACCTCGTTACGTTTTTTATTGAGTATAACGCCATCTAGTTAAAACCTCAGAACTATTTTATCAGTATGCGTCGATGGTATGCATAGGTTTCGTGATTACGTTTTACAGAAATCTCAATGGTATTTAAAAAAGCAAATCGTTAATAACAAATACATTACTCTGTAAATGCATACAATATTAATATTTAAATACGTACTTATAGACGTACCCGTCGCAACGGTTGATAATTCGACCGTAATTTTAATTAAAAAACTAAACTTCCAATATTTCTCTAAATTAAATAAATTGTAATAATTTTCAAGTTAATTTGAACGCACTCGTTAAATGTTAAAAGGAGTTTATTAACTAAGCTGCATTTAAAAGCAATAGCGGGTATTTTAGCAGGACATCTGACATTTTTGACGTTATGTGTTTTCATAAGACATTGAATGTTCCATTTCGTTTATTATAGTATGTGTTTGTGTCAAATGCGAGGTAGTGAGTGTAATGTGTTTTTAGTTGATTTTATGTTTGTTTTATGCATTATTTGAAAAAAATATTAACATTGCGCAATTCTTCTCTACATCAACTATAACCGTGCATAATTTTATACTCCTCCGCTTACGGCAAGTATCTTAAAAACGAATCAGAAATTTTTGCTTCACGTATTAATAAAGATAGCGGCAACAGAAATACATCATCTGTGATCATTTTAACTGTGGCCAACCCTATTATAAACAGAAATGAGAGCCAACCCTAGAAGCTTTCATGTTAGCGTCTCAAGGAGATATTTTATTTACTAACAAGAAACGCATTTCTCGCTGTTTGTTTGTTCACTTTATCTTTAACTAGCTGTGCCCGCGACTTCGTCCGCGTGGAATAGTTATTTTGGGCATAATTTATTTTTGCAAACAACCTCCTCAGCTTTATAAATTATAGCTGTTACCCACGACTTTGTCCGTTTCATTTTCTATTATTATTTTAGACAATTTAGTTTTGAAAAGAACATAATTATTTTAGACGCAACGCCCCTCCTCCTTGCAGCGTCATGTTTTGCACATCATGCGGCGCGGCTGAATTTTATATGGGTGTTATTTTAAAATTGTCATATCTTCTAAGATGTTCATTGAAATTAAGTGATGTCAAAGACAATTTTGTTCATAATTAAATACTCTTATTCAACAACACATTTATTTGGACAAAAAATAATATTATTACGTTGATACAACTCTTAACTAATTTCGACCAAATCTGATTACCATGAAAACGGTTCTAGTAAGTTAATCTTAAAACATAGACATACACTGTCACGGACATTTTTTTAGATCATTTCAAGAGAAATAATTCTTTCATACATATATTTTTGGTATCTTGTACCGTTTTCGCAGCGCACGCAACGGAAGCCCTCAAGGATGTTTAATTTTCCCCGTTTTTTTCACATTTTCCATTATTTCTTCGCTCCTAATAGTTGCAGCGTGATGTTATATAGCCTTAAGCCTTCCTCGATAAATGGTCTATTCAATAAAAAAATATTTTTTTAATTCGAACCGGTAGTTCCTGAGATTAGCGCGTTCAAACAAACAAACAAACTCTTCAGCTTTATATATTAGTATAGATAGTCCAATAATCTCTAGGAGACCGGGGTTTGAATCCTGCACATCTCTGTAGCAATGATAGGCTTTTGTTTTATATAAGATCGCAACGCATCTATGTCTGACTTTAAATGGAACCCATCATATCATACTAATATTATAAAGGCGAAAGTTTGTGTGTATGTTTGTTACTTCTTCACGTGTAAACGGCTGAAGCGATTTTCGTGAAATTTGGTAGGAAATTAGCTGACACTCTGGATTAACATACAGACTACTTTTTACTGAAAATATCTTATTCCCACGGGAAAATCTATAGTTTTTTTTAACGCGGGCGAAGCTGCAGGGTTCAGCTGGTGTTCTATATGAAGTTGCATACAGATCCATACGGCAGTGACCACTTATCATCAGATGGACTGCTTGCTCGTTTGCTACTTATCTTATTAACATTAGAAGCGAATTTTGTAAGAGTGTATGTGTGTTTGTTGCTATCTGACGCATAAAATTGGGTCGATTTTTGCTATAATACACACACAAACTTTATTTGCTAGAATAACACATGAGATTCTTATTACCGATATACGTGACTGAAGCGAGCAAAGCCGCGGTAAGCCCTAGCCACTTTCAAGGTGGTAGAACCAGCGTAGTTCGACCGGGGAAGTATCACCGCTGCAACTATTTGTGTGCAGTTTGTGTACAAGGGTGTGGTTGCCGTCTAGGGATTGCAATCCGGCCTCATTTTCAATCCGGCCGGATCCGGCCGTTTTTTTCTCAATCCGGCCGGATCCGACCGGATCCGACCGGATCCGGCGGCATTAATCGAACGGTTAAAACAGTGTAAAAAAAGGATCGATTTCTAACGATAATTATTTTTGTAATGTGAAATCTTTGTCAATATATACAATCACCGGATCCGGTGGAGGTCCGGATCCGGTGGTAAATTGGTACCGGATCCGGTTTGTGTAAATTTGAGTCGGATCCGCCGGATTACCGGATCCGGTTTTCCGGATTGCAATCCCTATAGACGGCACACTTTCATATGAGGCGACCATCATAGTCCTCGGGAGTAGCAACGCATGATTGACTTCAGATGGAACCCATGTTCTGTAGTTGATTACAGATGTCTATACGGCAGTGACCACTTACCAGGTGGACTGCATGCTTGTTTGCTACTTCAGTCAGATAAAAACGCATTACTCTACAACGGTCGAGGAGATTGTAGAGTATATCAGAATTAAGACCAATTACGGATTGAAGGTTGAGCGATTGGAGTCTCGCCATAAGGTGAACTTCAATTCCTATGTGGTGGGAGTCCCAACGGAGCAGATGTCAACCTTCATGAAGGAAGAGTTTTGGCCGAGAGGTGTTGTGTTCCGGCGATTCCGAGGCCGGCTACCTGACACCGCGCGTAACACGCCGCATATTCGTGCTACTTAAATTTTAAATATTGTTTATTTATAGTATTGTAATATTTTATATTTCTATTTTTATAGTATCATTGTTTTATTGTGTTTTATGTATTAATTTGTCATATTGTTATTTGTATTTGTGTATTACTTTCTATGGGCTTTTGTAGCCGAAATAAATAAATGAATAAAATAAATAAATGAAAAAGCCACAAATATTTATTTCAGTAGAAGAACCCGTGGTTGAAGCTTGTTAATAAATATTTTTATATATATACAGTATTTTTAAAGTATTCATCGCAGTTAAAACTTTACCAATAAAAATGCAAAACCAAAGATGATCAGACTATCAATAACATGAAAGTAAAGAGTTAATTTTAAACTTTCTTACTGCTTGAGTACGTCAGAAGGGTGATATTTTACGTATGTATGTATGATGATAAATATAACCATCAACCAATAAATTTAACTAATAATTTAAAATAACCATATTATTCGTTAAGCAATATTATCAATATTGAATAAAAATATCAACTTAATAATTTTAACACTTTGTGAGTACTGCATTAAGATTTCGACTGTAACTTATAAGCTATAGGGAACATTTTCCAACTCGCTTCGCACGTCGCTTATGGCCTGCTGACCCTGAGTCCGTTGACGTTGGCCATAGAAAATAGTCACACACAGTATTCAATTCTATATTCTATTGCACTGAAAATACAGTACAATATTGATGTTTACGTAATAATTATTGTCTGTGATATTTTTATTCATTCGAACTAAACTCTGCATACTGTTATCTGTATCGTAAGTTACATCAATTAACAAAATATTCAACTTCAGCAAAATATCAACTAATATTTTCAACCAATAAAAATATCGATAAAAATATTTATCACTTAACATTTAAACAATAAATATTTTCAACTATTATTGCCATCTCTAGTATGTATGTATGTATGACTGTTTGTATAGCCATTTCTTTGGCATGGCTTAGTTCAAGGGGTTTGACGGATTGTAACTCAAAACTGTAAATTAAGTATTTCTTAACTTTATCATATTAACTTTTTTTGATGACCCGCGTGGCGCAGCGGTTACCATACCGGTTGACGCTCAATGGGTCCCAGGTTCGATTCCCGGCCAGACAGGTATCTGAATGACGAGTTTAGATTCCTGTTCTGGGTCTGGATGTTTGTGTGTTCGTTTTGTGTGTGACCATGGTACCCACGACACAGGAGAAAATCCTACTGTGGGGCTATGAGTGTAGAAAGCGTGTGTGTGTGTGTGTGCTTCTTGAGTACGTCAGAAGGGTGATGCTTTACGTATATATATTTTTTTCTGAGGGGAAAAATACAATTACGTATCATAGGGTCAAGATGGTTGCGACCCCGTATGTCGGGCTTGGTCTGATAGCGACCTAGACCGACTAAAAAACCGCCTCCCTCGTCTACCTTCGTTTCTCTCCGTGGTATTACCGTCAAGTATTACTTCACGGGGGAAGGACTTAGCTAGTTAGCTATTTTCACCTTTTTTTTTGTTTTCGAGGGGGAATCCTTCAAAAGGTACCCGACGCCGTGATTTTTACCGCACTAAAACCCCCCCCGGTGGCCGTCCTCGGCGCTATAAAGAGGACTCCGGGAACTCGGTCCGACCGCAACCGGAATCCTCTGAGCGCGTTGCCCCAACGGGCTCCTTCCAGATGGGCAGCTGGGCCCACCGCCCCGTCTAGTCTTTACGACGGTATGCGACCACATATACCGCCGTCCTTCTCGGGATCGCCTGACCGAACGGTTCGAGCTCCCACTCTAGCCGCCTGCAACCCCGGAAGCCTCTTTTAGTCGCCTCTTACGACAGGCAGGGGATGCCGTAGTCCTATTCTGATCCCATAACTACAGGGAGGTAGCTATTTTCACCTACTACTTCGCTGCCACGCATTTCAGCTCTTGCTCTTGAGCACGTAGCTCAGTGAGGACCTCCGTCGCATAGGTTTTAGTTGCGTCCCATGTTTATGTTTTACGTATGTATTTATGTATGAATGTATGTATGTCTATTTCTTTGGCTTAGTCCAAATGGCTTGACGGATTGTAATGTAATAATATGGTATATTGTTCTGAGATATTGTTCGAGCAATGTGTGTTGCCAGTGCCTATGGCGCCGAAACGTGGTCCTTTACTAAAGGCCTCATACGAAGGCATAGAGTCGCTCAGCGTGCTATGGAGAGGGCTATGCTTGGAATTTCGCTACGAGACATGATTCGCAACGATGAAATCCGTAGACGAACGAAGCTTACCGACATAGCTCTCAAAATCAGCAAGCTGAAGTGGCAGTGGGCCGGCCATATCGCTCGCAGGACCGATAACCGATAGGGAAGAAAGGTGGAGATAAAATAAAATATAGAGTGGCGACAACGTTTAGGCAAAAGGAGTACATGTCGCCCCCTACCAGGTGGACCGATGACCTGAAGAAGACAGCGGGAAACCGTTGGATTCAGAGGGTACAGGACCGGTTGGAGTGGCGCCATTTAGGGGAGGCCTATGTCCAGCAGTGGACATCAAAGGGCTGATGGATGGAATCTGATATATTATTTGAAACGAATAAGTTGTGAGAGCGACATAGAGTACCTATATAGTTTTTAATTATGGCGTCTACAGGCAAATTGGTGGCGGTGGGACGATTACAAATATATTCTATATTTAATACGTGAAGCAAAAACTTGTGATTCGTTTTAAAGATGCTTGCCGCAGACGGAGGAGTATGAAATTACGCACGGTTATAGTCGTTGTAAAAAATGATCGTGCAATGCTAATTTTTTTTTCAAATCATGCATAAAACATACATAAAATCAACTAAAAACACATTACACACACTACTTTGCATTTGACACAAACACATACATAATAAACGAAATAGAACATTCAATGTCTTACTATGAAAACACGTAACGTCAAAATATCAGATATCTTTATCAAAATATCTGCTATTATTTTGAAATGCAGCTTAGCTAATTAATTTTTACCTCTAACGGGTGCATTCAAAATTACTTGAAAATTATAACAATTTATTTGAATTTGAGAAATATTCGTGTTACTACTCAACCACAACAATTAGGCGCATAAAACAAAAGCGGTTCCGAACCCCACACCTCGCTTCTTTCCCCGCGAATTCCCTAGTGACGTGCAGTCGTGTATCATCTAGGTATTTACGTTAGCCAGCACGTGTTTAATGATATTTCGTTATAATCTTAGTTTAATGAGTGATTGTTGAATTTTTAAAGTAATTAATACATTAGTTGATTATTCGTCAATAAAGCTCAAAATGAGTAGGAAAAAGATTATTCGTGGATGAGAAAGGACTCTTACATTCAAAATATGAATTTTTTTAAACAAGAGAAGAGTATTGGGCTCAGTATTCCTGTCTGCCATGTCGAAAATCGAATGTGTGCTGCAACAGGCATCAGTCTCTTACACACATAAAAAAAGAAAGGAAATATTCCATGTCTGCGAATATATTAAACACAAAGTGCTTTAATAAATACTCGACTATTGAACATACACCACTATGGCGTATGTTTTAATAATGGTATACCTACATACTTTTGGTATTTTGTAATAGAATATACTTCATATCGGGATGGGAAATCCCTAGTTCTATTATCGTTTCAACTGTCGTGCGCCTAATTGTTTTGGTCGAGTAGTACTTTTGACAATTTGAAGTTTATTTTTTTAATTTAAATTACGGTCGAATTTCGACCGTTGCGACGGGTGACTAGTATGCATTATAGCACCTTTATATAAATATTTCAACGCAAAATCTAAAAAAACGCGTTAAATTATTACAAAAACCAAAAATAGGAGGCTACTGTTAGACCTCGGCAGTAGCAGTCGATTACAGATGTCCACGGACAGCAGTGACCACTTACTATCAGGTAGACTGCATGTTCATTAGCTTAAATCTAGTATACAAATTTAAGGTGGTGGTGTCCAACTATCAACATCAGATGAACTTATTTTTATATAAGACTAGTTCTTACCCGCGGCTTCGCCCGCATGGTCAAAGGGAATTAACATTAGCATTTGATAGCGTGATTCAGAACTTGCAAATGAATTTTAGGCTAGCAAAGCATCTGTGATTGACTTCAGACAGAACTCATATGTAAAGTTTCTTACAAATTGCCATGGGCGGTAGTGACCATGCCGTGGACTGCATGCTCGTTTGCTACTTCAATTAGATAAAAAAAATGTGTGCGTGTACTAGCGTACACTCGTAAGAAGTGAAACTTCTTTATGACGTTATTTTTCAAAAAATAATTTACTATATGCAACTTTACAGAAATTGGTTAAATAAAGTTAAATTAGATAAAGTTTAATAAAAGGCTTTTATTAAACTTTATCTAATAATCTATCTATCTACTATCACGCGTGGTAGGGATAAGAAAAAGATGGCACGTAATGAAAAAATGTTATACTAAATTTTTTTCCAACCCCGATAAAGAAGTTTCACTTCAAAAAAAATATGCCGGCAACTACACCATTCCATTGAAACCCTAGAAATGCCTTCCGCTAAAAATAGATGTGGCGGTGGTACCTCCCGTCGAACTACACTGACTCTACCACCCGGTACAGTGCATCGTTGACTACTTACTATAAAAACACTATTAAAAGAGTGACCTCTTTTCTGCAAAGAAAACATATTTTCCTATAAGATGTAAATGAACACCGCTAAATAAATATTTCAATCGCGTATCGCCTACGTTGTTAAGCAAACTTTGCTTCGTATAAAATGGGATGATTTTTCCAACCCCGTCACTTTACCATCATCTGTCCTACAGTGAACTAGGAAGGCAAAAAGGCACAATGTTCAAAATCACAGCTATCGTCTCCTTAATGTTTATCGGTAAGTCAGTTTTGTATATTTTGAATCTCTTCTTTAAATAGTGCTTCTATTATTTGATCGTAAAACAGATTTTAAAATTATATTTATATGCAATTGTTTTTTACTAATTAGCAAGCCTTTTTTGACACTTTTTTTGGGAGCACACTAATTCTCGAATGTTGTAAGTCCATATTCTTTGTCCCACCCCATGTCTTGCTGTTCATTTTTTGCGGAAAAAATAATTATATAATTTTTTTGTTGTATAGTTTTTGTGGCATTGTGCTAAATTTTCGAAAATTTACACAAAATAGCCTTGCTTAATGATATTTTTTACGTTTAATAATTTTCTTCGGAGGATAGATAATTACGATATTTTTATATTTTTTTATAAAGTATTTAAAATCAGAAAATAATTCAAACGTAAAACGTGAAAAATATTCGATGAATGATAATTTAAGTGTTATTAAAAAGAAAATATATTGCAAAAGATATGAAATTAGTAAATGCGGGTAAAATAATAATGATAAAAAATATAAATAATAATAAATTTAATTAATAATTGATAATAATTTTTAACAATCGTTATTGTTGTATTAAGTCCCGGATAAATACGACTTATTACTTAAATTATTGCTTTCCCATTTACATGGGTTTTTGATAACAAAAAGATTTAGAATTTTTTGTTACAACATAATATTACATCCAAACGATGTTTATTGAAATTAATGATGTTAACCTAATACAAAATAATTAAGACCACAATGACTTAAATACTACTACACTATACTAATTATCGAATTCGAATATTCGTAATAACATTCAAAGCTAATACAATATATTTTACAAAAAGTATTTCATTTGATTGCAATAATTTTTTTTAATACATTTCTTAGCTTATCTGTGATAAGAAAATAACGATTAATAAATAAATATGACACGACAAGAAATACGTGTGACAACGATGTGACAAAAGGTTTTTTATTTAATAAATTATTTATGATTAATTAAGTATGGAGTTTCACAGGGCACCGTTTTAGCTCCCACATTCTTCATTATACATTTTTTAGACCTTACTAGGGTTATATACATTAAATCGGGTTATGTATTGCTTTATATTTATATATATATTATTCCCTCCCAGCGACTTGGTCGCAAGCAGACCCTAGACGAATAAAGAAAGAAGGATCGCCATCAGGTGACTACGAGACAGGTATATTGTTGAAAAAATGTTCTGGACTTCTAAATATTGGTGTTAGTTGGTTTCTTTCTATGTATGTATCTATTATATCTATGTACATATAAATAGGGGAAAAATCATTACCATTTTCAATCTTATTTGATAACCCATTCATTCTTTTCTGTGGTAGATATTTGTTATTAATTAGTACTATCAATGACAACTATAATTAGATGTTAGATGCATGAATGGTGGCATGAAATGGAATTATTTGATTTTTGTAGGGTTTGAGATAAATGTTTTGACCGTTTGTTCATTGTCAAATCATTATTGTTCCACTGGGTAAGAGTCTTTTAGAAGAGTTTAGGCTATATTTCACTGTGCTCAGCGACTGACCAAGAATTCTGACCGCTCTAGGTTAATTATAAGGACGCATCTCCACCAAGTGTGTTACAGTCGGCCTAAAAGTATTAACTACAGCTTGTCGAGCAAAAAACTGTCGACAAATCTACATTCTCCGGTGTGTTAGTGTCCTTTCTAGGTTTCCTTGAAATATGTAGGGTAGATGCAATGATGCTAATTAATAGTGCATACGAAAACACGATATCAGCGCACCCCCTAAATCTTCGCGCCCTAGGCTGCAGCCTAATTAGCCTAAGGGTTAATAAGGCCCTGACCGCGCTGTTTTCTTATATTATCGTAGTAATATGGGTATAATAAGTCCATTACAATAATAATTAAATTAAGAGTTATTAATCAAAAAATTAAATTAAATACAAAACAGATAGCAAATTTTAGTTTTAGCAGTCAGGTTTTTTTTTCGGAGCAATTTCGAGGTTGTAAAAAAATTATAGGGATTAAAATCGGAGTATATGTATGTCAAGTCGGGGGCCCAGTATGAGAAAAATGTGAGGAGTAAAATCTACTGAGTAATGACCTCGTTACATTTTTTATTGAGTATAACGCTATTTAGTTTAGACTTTAGAACTATTTTATCAGTAGGCGTGGATGGTATGCATAGGTTTCGTGATTACGTTTTACCGAAATCTCAATGGTGTTTAATAGTAAATCGTTAAGATAAGTAATGTAAATACGTACAATATTAATATTTTAACACGTACTTATATATTAGATATAATTTTTCAAAATGAACCATGTATTGGTATTATTTATATGTTTAGTGTGGGAGTATGGCGCCATCTATTTTAAATGCGAGTAAACTCCAGTCGTGCATCGGAGCTGACACACACACTCTTTTGTTTTCATATCAGTTTTTAGTACCTATGTAAAAAATGTTGTGGGTAAATTCGTGTGTGTGTTAAGTGAAATGCGTGAAACCGTGGGTAGGTAGTAATTTAGTGTATATTTTATCCAGGCAGCACATTATGGGCAGCTAGCCTTTCCTGTGATTCCTGCGGCAGTGAATGCGCGTCAGCTTGCGGTACCAGGCACTTCAGATCTTGCTGCTTCAACTACCTACGGAAGAAACGTGGTCAGGATGGATTTAAGGTATTTACTGGTATTTTCACTACGAGATAATTATGATTCACAACGGTGAAATCCGTAGACTACTTACTTACTTACGCTTACCGACATAGCTTTCAAAAGCAGGCTGAACTGGCAATGAGCCGGCCACATCGCTCGTAGGACCGATAACCGATGGGAACCCAGGTGGACCGATGACCTGAAGAAGACAACGGGAAACCGTTGGATTCAAAGGGCACAGGACTGGTTGGGGTGACGCCATTTACGGGAGGCCTATGTTCAGCTGTGGACATCAAAAGGCTGATGGATGGATGGACTGGTATTTTACCTGACTGCATCAGAAAGTTTTTCGAGCGTATGTGTCTGTGCTTGTATGTTTGTATGTATGTATGAAATGAAATTAATATCATTTTCCGCACTCATAGCCTGATAGCACCAGTGTAGTTCGACCGAGGAAGTACCATCCCCACACCTATTTCTAGCGTGAAGCATTTTTGCGTTTGATGGAAGGATGTGGTTGCCGGCACACTTTTATATGAGGCGACCATCATAGCCCTCGGAAGTGGCAACGCATCTGTGATTGACTTCAGATAGAACCCATGTTCTATTTGAAGTTGCCTAGAGATGGCCAAGAGCGGCATTGACTACTTACCATCAGGTGGACTGCATGCTCGTTTGCCACTTCAATCAGTTAAAAAAACTTTATAGTCAGTTCAAGAGGGTAATATTTTTCGAATATTCGTCTATACTACCATCAGCAGTAGATTGTCTGTAATATCTTTTTAGATTTTTTGTCTATTTCTATATAAAGAATTGGCATTATTATCTAATTTTAAGGCTTTTTATCGTTAAAATCCATCTACTCATTCAAAATGTGGTTATTATTTTTGATAGAGTAGATGATAAATTGTAATTTAACTAATGTTACATTTTAAACGCTTATCTATCTAGTTAAAATAATATTTCTATTTTTTAGCTGTGGTCTCAAAACCTACATGAAATGAACACAGACGTCCAAAAATCCAAGATGCCTTTTCTGATCGACGATATTTCCGAACCGTGGGCCTTTCTGTCAAACGACTTCAGGCCCTACGAGGACGTTGACAACCGACTTCAACTTGTGTATGACGTTTAAGGGACATTTGACGTTTCTGTCAAAGGCTGCAATATATTATCTGTAGTAAATTTAAGAAAAATGTATTTTATTATCACGTATTTATAATCTATGTTTAGGGGTATTTGAAATGGTTTGTTCAAAATTATATTACTTTATATCTCTTCATATATCTAATGGCTGGTTAGGTATATAAATGAGATTAAGAACTACTTTTATGTATGTTATATACTGTATTTGTGCCTAATAGCAGCTGTATGAAACTGTCCAAGCTTAGAGTGTGCTCCTACACAAGGGTAACAACGCATTTGTCATCTCAGATAAGACTAATCTCACCTGGGGTTGATCTCTGATGTCCATGGGTGACAGTGGCCACTTACCATCAAGTGGATTACTCGTTTGCTACTTCATAGTTATAAATTGACAATTGACTTGTAAAAAGTTAACACAAGTTTTTTTAATGAACAGTTTGTCATATTTATTTGAGTACTTGGGATAAAATTGACTTCAAATGATATGTAGTGTTGCCAGTAAAATATATTTGCTTTATCAACAAGATTTCTTATTACATATGTTTGTAATTATTTATTTAGTAATTTTGTATGACCATTTCAAATATATTAAAATGTAATTATCAAATAGAAATAAAACAAGTGGATTGACGAAGTCTTTTTATTACTTCAAATTGATCGAACATTCACATCTTAAAATACTTAAAATTATGAACAAATATAGCTCGATAGTGAAAAATACAGTAAAGATTAATTTTGAAAACATATTTTTCATCAAAATCTATTTAAATTTATATATAAAAATCAGTGATGCCTAAGATATTATGAGATATATAATATAACTTTATCATTAACAGCTGAATTTTGGAATTGCAGAATTTAATGTCTGTTTTTTTTAAGTTTATAATTTTATCTCACAATACGTAAAGTTGTGTTTAAAGTTTCAGACACATTAAAATTAAATCTGATGGATTATTATTTCTTACAAATAGTAAAATATATACAAACTATATAAAATGTCACCTCCTAGGATTAATTCATAAAATATTATTATTTAAAATACAATAATTCGAAATATATTAATTTAAGGATTATTATTCATTATTCTTAACATAAAATAATATAAAGTGTAATTTTTAATATCTGTTAAAACGTCTACTGAAGATATTTCAAAAAATAATAAAGAACATAATAAAAAAAAATAAAAATAAGTTAGACTCAAAGAGAGGAAGTCAAATCTAAGCGCCAATTCAAATATTTTATAACTATAAAAACTTGATAAAACAATTATTTAACTGATGCAAAACAATATCAAAAATACTAGTATTGACCAAAGGAAAATAATGGCGTCATAAACATTTGAGTCAAAATATTACCATTATATTTTCACAACCTAAAAACCTGAACAATAATTAACACAACACCAAATATAATTTATAATTGAATTTTAAATTGTTAATAAAAGATTAATTAATACAAAATAAAGTCAAATTGAGCGATCAATTAAAATCCCAAACAGGAAATATGACATTGACATTACAGAATTGTTTACGAAACGCTACGGCAAATGCATTGCAGTTATTCAGCCAGTCATGTTTAAAACGCACTAATTGTAGGCCTCCTTCTGTTTTCTCCTGGCTATTTCTGCGCTGGCTTCCTGGATGGCTTCCCAGAGTTTCGCTTCGGACAGAATTTGGCGGGAGAGCTCGTCAATAGCGTTTTCGGTATCAATCAAAGCTTCGTCGTCAACGTACTGAAAAAAGAATAATTTTATGAACATTATTTGTTTTACAAAATTTACGTTGTTGTTGTTGTTGTTGTCAACCCATTATTGTCCCACTGCTGGGCACGGGTCTTCTCTCGGAATGCGAGATTTTAGGCCATAGTCCACCGCGCTGACCAAGTGCGAATTGGTATAGCAACCGTTAATCTAACGGTAAGATGTCACTACCACCCACAGATTTTTATAAATGACTTCATATCCAAGATTCCAACCTTGTACCCTTAGTATGATTGAGTGAGGGAAAACTATCACAAAACCACATTGCTTCTTCAAACACTTGAATAACGATATCTTTTTGAAACGCTTTCTACCCTCCCACAGTATGATTTTCTTCTTTCCGTGGGTGCCATGAACCAAAGACGATTGCACAAACACTCAGACCCAGAACAAGAATCTAAACTCCTTCAGATACTTGTCTGACCGGGAATTGAACCCGGATGCCACGTGTCAGATCTGTATGGTAACCGAACCGACCGTCAAGTATCTAACTTTGTAAACTTACCTGTCTTTGCCTCATAATTTCTTGTACCGGCATCCCGGGAGAACCCTGGGACCGCTTGCGGCCACAACCTGAAACATTGCATTATAAATTCATATCTAAGTTTATTATTTCGCTAATAAAGCCAAATTCCAATTCCCAATTCCCCTGTACGTACAATACCTGCTTTAACAAGGCTTCTATTATAATTTAACTTGCAAGATCATAAACTCTTCTATCGGTCTCTTCTCCGTTGTGAGAGAGACAAATATTCTTAATTCTCAATTTTTGAAGTGAAACTTCTTTAGGCGCATGAGGGTAAAATTTTTACAGATGAAACGTCACGCCGGTATGCAACGGAAGTGTCGGAAAAGAGAGAGAGTGATCGAGACCAATTGAGAGAGAGTAAGACAGGGCGAACGTAGCATGAGCAACTAGCCGTGGAGTGAGAGTAGGGAGCAAGCGAGTGAGAAAGATTGAGAGAAAAAGTGAGACAGAGCGAACGTCGTATCACGCCTTTTTCCCTTCCTCTTAATCTTGGAAATTTAAAGTTTTAGATTTGTATAAATATAAACAAGATTTATAAATTAGTTCGCCAAAGAAGTTTCACTTCTGACAAGTGTACTTTGTACGCACGCATGTTTTTTTTATCTGACTGAAGTAGCAAACGACCATGCCTTCTGATGGTAAGTGGTCACTGCCGATCATGGACATCTGTAATCAACTTCATACAGAACATGGGAACCGCAATCACAGATGCGTTGCTAGTCCCGAAGACTATGATGGTAGCCTCATATAAAAGTGTGCCGGCAACAAAAGCCTTCCATCTCGCGCAAGTAATGCTTCACGCTAGAAATAGGTGTGGCGGTGGTACTTCCCCGGTCGAACTACACTGGTTCTACCACCTCTTATTTCTCCTATTCTTAATTCTCCTCCTAACCATCGGACGTTTCTGCTTAAAGGCCGCCGACTGTCTTCTCTACTCTATGTAGAGAAGACATACGGCTGCCTGTATCTCTAATACGCTTAGTATACTACACTTTCTACACTCATAGCCTCACAATAAGATTTTCTGTTGTGTCGTGAGGGCAATGGACGTACACAAACCTATGCCTTATAATTATGATGTTGATTATAAATGTATGGCTTAACACTGCCGGTTTAACAGAAATAGGTGAATCCACAAAGTTCGGCTATCTACAAGTTTATCGAAAGACATGCTAGCCTTTTGCCAAATTCTTTCTGGGAACGCACCAGAATAAACTTACACGCTTTCTACACTCATTGCCCCACAGTAGAATTTTCTCCTGTGTCGTGGGTACCATGGACACACACAAGACGAATACACAAACACCCAGACCCAGAACAAGAATCTAAACTCATCATTCAGATACCTGTCTGGCCGGGAATCGAACCCGGAAACCCTTGCGCGTCAGTCCGGTATGGTAACCGTTGCGCCACGCGAGTCGTCAACACGAACGTGTTAATTGGTATTTTTACCGGTATTTCAATTTATCACAACTAGTCACACGTCGTAACGGTCGAAATTCGACCGTAATTTAACTCAAAAACTAAACTTAATATTGTCGCAAAGTAGCACATTTCACAAATTCAATTAAATTTTATTAATTTTCATGTTATTTTAAACACACCTGTTAAAGGTAAAAAGAGGTTTAATTAACCCAGCTGCATTTAAAATTAATAGCGGGTATTTTGACCAAGACATCTGACACTTTTGACGTTATGTGTTTTTAAAGCACGACATTGAATGTTTTATTTCGTCTATTATATGTTTGCGTTAAATGCATGGTGTGTTATGTGTTTTTAGTTGATTTTATGTATATTTAATGCATTATTTAAAAAAATATTTGCATTGCGCAATTCTTCTCTACATCAACTATAACCGTGCGTAATTTCATACTCCTCCGTCTGCGGCAAGTATCTTAAAAACGAATCACAAGTTTTTGCTTCACGTATTAATATATAGATTGTGTATTTTTACATTATTATAAACTGTGGGGTTCTGACGCTCGATCTTTCTTCAAGCACCTTTCGCAAAGGCTTATCGAGTGCACCAATGACCAAAGGGCTGGCTCTTACCTCGGGCAAAGGATTAGTATTGCCATCCAACGAGACAATGTCGCCAGCGTTTTGGGTACGCTTCCCAAGGTCAATAATTTAGATGAAGTTTTTTATACATAATGTTTTTTTTTTAAATATAGGTTATTATATTTATTTATATGGTGTAAATATATATTTTAGTTTAAGTTAGTTTACATTTTACGTTAATATAAAATATGTTATTTAATATATTAGAATTGAATTAATAAATATTTATGAATTATAAACTTCATTATTTCCGTAACTAAGTATTAGCGTTGTTTACCAGTGAAAGCGTTGCAGAAGGGTCTCTTCTTAGGCGCGAGAATAATGTCATCACTCAATCGAGAGTCGAAGTTTCTTGGGATCTGTAAACAAGAAAAACTTAGTACAATGTAGTAAAAACTACCTTTTATCTCATTAAAATAGCAAACGAGCAGTCAACCTGATGTTAAGTGGTCACTTATCCCTGTAGTTCAGAATCAGGTAGACAGATCAGACGGCTACGGTATCCCCTGTTTGTCGTAAGAGGCGACTAAAAGGGGCTTCCGGGGTTGCCGGGTAAGAGTGGGAGCTCGATCCGTCCTGCCAAGCGAATCTGTGTAGTACGACGGCATATGTGGCCACATGCTATCATAAACACCAGGGAGGCGCACTGAGTACAATGTTCACTGGGAAGAGCCCGAATAGGGCATCGCGCTTGGAGGACACCGGCAGCGGTCCGTTGGAGATCCCGGTGTCCTCCACACAGAGCCGAGGATGGCCACCGGGGGGAGTTTTAGTTCCGTAAAAATCCCACATAACTCGGCGTTGCTCCCACGGTGTCGGGTACTTTTCGAAGGTTTCCCCCTCGATATCAAAAACAAAAAGTGGTCACTGCCGCCCATGGACATCTGTAAGCAACTTCATATATATGTTGAGATTTTTTGAAGTGAAACTTCTTTAGGCGCATGAGGGTAAAATTTTTACAGATGAAACGTCACGCCGGTATGCAACGGAAGTGTCGGAAAAGAGAGAGAGAGTGATCGAGACCGATTGAGAGAGAGTAAGACAGGGCGAACGTAGCATGAGCAACTAGCCGTGGAGTGAGAGTAGGGAGCAAGCGAGTGAGAAAGATTGAGAGAAAAAGTGAGACAGAGCGAACGTCGTATCACGCCTTTTTCCCTTACTCTTAGTCTTGGAAATTTAAAGTTTTAGATTTGTATAAATATAAACAAGATTTATAAATTAGTTCGCCAAAGAAGTTTCACTTCTGACACGTGTACTTTGTACGCACGCATGTTTTTTTTATTTATTTCATTATTCTTGGGCATTACCTGTCATTGTGAAATATCTACCATTTTGTAATCTATGATCGAATTACATTATAACCTATGATCAAGTTGTACGCAGTACGTAGTGCGAATTTATTAAATAAGTCAAAAGTTTCTAAATATAAAAAAACTTACAGTGGCCGAGTAGCAGCATCCCAACAGCAACGCAACTAAAAGAAGTAAGGAGACGCGGCAAACAGTCGACATGGCGGCAAATATGACAGCTGTTTCAAAATGGCGGATCTGCAAAGAAAACGTCACATTATTTCTGTCTTCATAGGAAAACGGGTACACGTAAGTCAGATTTTTGATGTATTGATTTAATCGACTATTTGACGACCCGCGTGGCGCAGCGGTTACCATACCGGTTTGACACACAGTGGGTCCCAGGTTCGATTCCCGGCCAGACAGGTATCTGAATGATGAGTTTAGATTCTGTTCTGGGTCTGGGTGTTTGTGTATTCGTCTCTGTGTGTATCCATGGCACCCACGACACAGGAGAAAATCCTACTGTGGGGCTATGAGTGTAGATAGCGTTTTTTTTAATCTATCAATTTTTTTTTTAATAAAACCGGTTAAATGTGAGTCGGACTCGCGTACGAAAGGTTCCGTAAAAACTAAAAAAAAAAAACACGTTTATATGGAAGCCCCCCTTAAACATTTATTTTATTCTGTTTTTAGTATTTATTGTTATATCGTCAAAAACACATGTGTGAAAATTTCAACTGTTTACCTATCATGGCTCATGAGACAGCGTGTTGACAAACAGACAGACCAACTACGTCTTAGCAATAGATCCCCATTACTCTTTGTGTCTAGAGCAGTGATAGCCTAATGGTAGAGCAGTGATAGCCTAATGGTTAAAATTTGCCCTCTCGATCGGGAGGTCCGAGGTTCAACCCAGGCACGCACCACTTATTTATGTGCGTATTATACTTTAATTATCACTGCTTTTCGGTGAAGGAAACCATCGAGAGGAAACCTACACACCCGAGAGTTCTTTAAAAAAAAAAGTTCTCGGAGGTGTGTGAAGTCCACCAATTCGCACTTGGCCAGCGCGGTGGACTATGGTCTAAACTCTCATTCTGAGAGAAGACCCGTGCCCAGCAGTGGGACAGTAATGGCGACTCTTTGTGTAGGAACCATTAAACTTTTGACATTTCGGACGTAAGATCGAAGTATTTACAAAACAAGTTAAAATAGTTAAATACAATTAAGCCGGTAATTTTCGTTGATACCCAGTTAACCGTAGTTACCTTAAACTCGGTAACAATGTTATCACTAACTTCGTACTGACAAGTTAAACTCTAGAACATTAACTGTGTTTAGGCTTCTTGGAAAGTTTAAATAAGTATAAATTGGTATATATTTGTTAGTTTGGACTAGTGATGCTACAAATAATCGCATGTTTTTAGTAACACTGTAAAAAAAAGTGCGGCACTCGGGGACTGCCACGGTAAAGCATAGCATTATTTATCAACATAAGCAATTATAATTATTTATTTACGCAGTATTTTTTCCTTTGATACTATATACTTTCTCACAAACAGCTGTTTACATATTCGTCTGATTTCCGAGCAGCTCGTCTCGAGCGAGCTTCGTACTGTCGTACCATATACTACACGTAAAGCGAACGCTAGGCCGGGCTACATGGTAGGCGGAGGTATTCGGTTTTTTTCGTTACGGAATTTCTTGATTCGGTCGCGGCGCTCGAAGCCCGTGAAAAAAGCTATGTAATAGCTTAAAAAGCCGTAAGAAAAAAGACGTAAGAAAAGTATAGAACTAAGTGCTAGTAAAAATGTAAAAATAAGATGGTAAAAAAATGTATACAGAGAAAAAAGACAAACTCGCTGAGTTTCTTGCCGAATCCTCAGTTGAGGTAGTGTTACGATCCGGTGGTGGATTAAGAAAAAATTGTAACTGACAATTTGTAAGTGCCCCCGTAGGCCTATACAAAATTATGACGTTTAATTTCATTTCACCGGTCGAATCATACTCAATTTATTTTAAACTAGTTGACCCGGCGAACTTCGTTCCGCCTAAAAGTCAAAAATCTAAAATTACCAGTGTTTCTTTACTATTATACAAGTATTATACATATACATACAAACTTTCCTGTCGAATTACTCTATCTATTCAAAAAATTGCATTAAAATCCGTAGCATAGTTTTAAAGATCTAAGCGTACATAGGGACAGACAGCGAGAAGCGGTTGTTTTATACTATGTAGTGAGATGCAAGCTTGCTCTTTCCCCATCAACCCATTATTGGCCCACTGCTGGGCACGGGTCTTTTCTCAGAATGAGAGAGCTTAGGCCATAGTCCACCGTGCTGGCCAAGTGCGAATTGGTGGACTTCACACACCTCCGAGAACTTTTTTTTTAAAGAACTCTCGGGTGTAGGTTTCCTCACTATGTTTTCCTTCACCGAAAAACAGTGATAATTAATTTCTAATACGCACATAAATCAGTGGTGCGTGGG